>CAUJGY010000078.1:0-33155 GCA_963170745.1 Phymatocera aterrima
AATGAAAACGCGGAGCTAACACCTCGAATCCCTATAATTTCGAATGCTTCTTTCTTCGGCTCTTGGCCCGCGTGTACTGAAAATCTACGATCGATCGATGACGCTTCCGTATGTTCTCGTAATAATGAAAACGCGGAGCTAACACCTCGAATCCCTATAATTTCGAATGCTTCTTTCTTCGGCTCTTGGCCCGCGTGTACTGAAAATCTACGATCGATCGATGACGCTTCCGTATGTTCTCGTAATAATGAAAACGCGGAGCTAACACCTCGAATCCCTATAATTTCGATTGCTTCTTTCTTCGGCTCTGCGTTCGCGTGTACTCAAAATATACGATCGATCGATGACGCTTCCGTATGTTCTCGTAATAATGAAAACGCGGAGCTAACACCTCGAATCCCTATAATTTCGAATGCTTCTTTCTTCGGCTCTGCGTTCGCGTGTACTGAAAATCTACGATCGATCGATGACGCTTCCGTATGTTCTCGTAATAATGAAAACGCGGAGCTAACACCTCGAATCCCTATAATTTCGATTGCTTCTTTCTTCGGCTCTGCGTTCGCGTGTACTGAAAATCTACGATCGATCGATGACGCTTCCGTATGTTCTCGTAATAATGAAAACGCGGAGCTAACACCTCGAATCCCTATAATTTCGATTGCTTCTTTCTTCGGCTCTGCGTTCGCGTGTACTGAAAATCTACGATCGATCGATGACGCTTCCGTATGTTCTCGTAATAATGAAAACGCGGAGCTAACACCTCGAATCCCTATAATTTCGATTGCTTCTTTCTTCGGCTCTTGGCCCGCGTGTACTGAAAATCTACGATCGATCGATGACGCTTCCGTATGTTCTCGTAATAATGAAAACGCGGAGCTAACACCTCGAATCCCTATAATTTCGATTGCTTCTTTCTTCGGCTCTGCGTTCGCGTGTACTGAAAATCTACGATCGATCGATGACGCTTCCGTATGTTCTCGTAATAATGAAAACGCGGAGCTAACACCTCGAATCCCTATAATTTCGAATGCTTCTTTCTTCGGCTCTTGGCCCGCGTGTACTGAAAATCTACGATCGATCGATGACGCTTCCGTATGTTCTCGTAATAATGAAAACGCGGAGCTAACACCTCGAATCCCTATAATTTCGATTGCTTCTTTCTTCGGCTCTGCGTTCGCGTGTACTGAAAATCTACGATCGATCGATGACGCTTCCGTATGTTCTCGTAATAATGAAAACGCGGAGCTAACACCTCGAATCCCTATAATTTCGAATGCTTCTTTCTTCGGCTCTTGGCCCGCGTGTACTGAAAATCTACGATCGATCGATGACGCTTCCGTATGTTCTCGTAATAATGAAAACGCGGAGCTAACACCTCGAATCCCTATAATTTCGAATGCTTCTTTCTTCGGCTCTTGGCCCGCGTGTACTGAAAATCTACGATCGATCGATGACGCTTCCGTATGTTCTCGTAATAATGAAAACGCGGAGCTAACACCTCGAATCCCTATAATTTCGATTGCTTCTTTCTTCGGCTCTGCGTTCGCGTGTACTGAAAATCTACGATCGATCGATGACGCTTCCGTATGTTCTCGTAATAATGAAAACGCGGAGCTAACACCTCGAATCCCTATAATTTCGAATGCTTCTTTCTTCGGCTCTTGGCCCGCGTGTACTGAAAATCTACGATCGATCGATGACGCTTCCGTATGTTCTCGTAATAATGAAAACGCGGAGCTAACACCTCGAATCCCTATAATTTCGATTGCTTCTTTCTTCGGCTCTGCGTTCGCGTGTACTGAAAATCTACGATCGATCGATGACGCTTCCGTATGTTCTCGTAATAATGAAAACGCGGAGCTAACACCTCGAATCCCTATAATTTCGATTGCTTCTTTCTTCGGCTCTTGGCCCGCGTGTACTGAAAATCTACGATCGATCGATGACGCTTCCGTATGTTCTCGTAATAATGAAAACGCGGAGCTAACACCTCGAATCCCTATAATTTCGAATGCTTCTTTCTTCGGCTCTTGGCCCGCGTGTACTGAAAATCTACGATCGATCGATGACGCTTCCGTATGTTCTCGTAATAATGAAAACGCGGAGCTAACACCTCGAATCCCTATAATTTCGATTGCTTCTTTCTTCGGCTCTGCGTTCGCGTGTACTGAAAATCTACGATCGATCGATGACGCTTCCGTATGTTCTCGTAATAATGAAAACGCGGAGCTAACACCTCGAATCCCTATAATTTCGATTGCTTCTTTCTTCGGCTCTGCGTTCGCGTGTACTGAAAATCTACGATCGATCGATGACGCTTCCGTATGTTCTCGTAATAATGAAAACGCGGAGCTAACACCTCGAATCCCTATAATTTCGATTGCTTCTTTCTTCGGCTCTGCGTTCGCGTGTACTGAAAATCTACGATCGATCGATGACGCTTCCGTATGTTCTCGTAATAATGAAAACGCGGAGCTAACACCTCGAATCCCTATAATTTCGATTGCTTCTTTCTTCGGCTCTGCGTTCGCGTGTACTGAAAATCTACGATCGATCGATGACGCTTCCGTATGTTCTCGTAATAATGAAAACGCGGAGCTAACACCTCGAATCCCTATAATTTCGAATGCTTCTTTCTTCGGCTCTGCGTTCGCGTGTACTGAAAATCTACGATCGATCGATGACGCTTCCGTATGTTCTCGTAATAATGAAAACGCGGAGCTAACACCTCGAATCCCTATAATTTCGAATGCTTCTTTCTTCGGCTCTTGGCCCGCGTGTACTGAAAATCTACGATCGATCGATGACGCTTCCGTATGTTCTCGTAATAATGAAAACGCGGAGCTAACACCTCGAATCCCTATAATTTCGAATGCTTCTTTCTTCGGCTCTTGGCCCGCGTGTACTGAAAATCTACGATCGATCGATGACGCTTCCGTATGTTCTCGTAATAATGAAAACGCGGAGCTAACACCTCGAATCCCTATAATTTCGATTGCTTCTTTCTTCGGCTCTGCGTTCGCGTGTACTCAAAATCTACGATCGATCGATGACGCTTCCGTATGTTCTCGTAATAATGAAAACGCGGAGCTAACACCTCGAATCCCTATAATTTCGAATGCTTCTTTCTTCGGCTCTTGGCCCGCGTGTACTGAAAATCTACGATCGATCGATGACGCTTCCGTATGTTCTCGTAATAATGAAAACGCGGAGCTAACACCTCGAATCCCTATAATTTCGATTGCTTCTTTCTTCGGCTCTGCGTTCGCGTGTACTGAAAATCTACGATCGATCGATGACGCTTCCGTATGTTCTCGTAATAATGAAAACGCGGAGCTAACACCTCGAATCCCTATAATTTCGATTGCTTCTTTCTTCGGCTCTGCGTTCGCGTGTACTCAAAATATACGATCGATCGATGACGCTTCCGTATGTTCTCGTAATAATGAAAACGCGGAGCTAACACCTCGAATCCCTATAATTTCGAATGCTTCTTTCTTCGGCTCTTGGCCCGCGTGTACTGAAAATCTACGATCGATCGATGACGCTTCCGTATGTTCTCGTAATAATGAAAACGCGGAGCTAACACCTCGAATCCCTATAATTTCGATTGCTTCTTTCTTCGGCTCTGCGTTCGCGTGTACTGAAAATCTACGATCGATCGATGACGCTTCCGTATGTTCTCGTAATAATGAAAACGCGGAGCTAACACCTCGAATCCCTATAATTTCGATTGCTTCTTTCTTCGGCTCTGCGTTCGCGTGTACTCAAAATATACGATCGATCGATGACGCTTCCGTATGTTCTCGTAATAATGAAAACGCGGAGCTAACACCTCGAATCCCTATAATTTCGAATGCTTCTTTCTTCGGCTCTGCGTTCGCGTGTACTGAAAATCTACGATCGATCGATGACGCTTCCGTATGTTCTCGTAATAATGAAAACGCGGAGCTAACACCTCGAATCCCTATAATTTCGAATGCTTCTTTCTTCGGCTCTGCGTTCGCGTGTACTGAAAATCTACGATCGATCGATGACGCTTCCGTATGTTCTCGTAATAATGAAAACGCGGAGCTAACACCTCGAATCCCTATAATTTCGATTGCTTCTTTCTTCGGCTCTGCGTTCGCGTGTACTGAAAATCTACGATCGATCGATGACGCTTCCGTATGTTCTCGTAATAATGAAAACGCGGAGCTAACACCTCGAATCCCTATAATTTCGAATGCTTCTTTCTTCGGCTCTGCGTTCGCGTGTACTGAAAATCTACGATCGATCGATGACGCTTCCGTATGTTCTCGTAATAATGAAAACGCGGAGCTAACACCTCGAATCCCTATAATTTCGATTGCTTCTTTCTTCGGCTCTGCGTTCGCGTGTACTGAAAATCTACGATCGATCGATGACGCTTCCGTATGTTCTCGTAATAATGAAAACGCGGAGCTAACACCTCGAATCCCTATAATTTCGAATGCTTCTTTCTTCGGCTCTTGGCCCGCGTGTACTGAAAATCTACGATCGATCGATGACGCTTCCGTATGTTCTCGTAATAATGAAAACGCGGAGCTAACACCTCGAATCCCTATAATTTCGATTGCTTCTTTCTTCGGCTCTGCGTTCGCGTGTACTGAAAATCTACGATCGATCGATGACGCTTCCGTATGTTCTCGTAATAATGAAAACGCGGAGCTAACACCTCGAATCCCTATAATTTCGATTGCTTCTTTCTTCGGCTCTGCGTTCGCGTGTACTCAAAATATACGATCGATCGATGACGCTTCCGTATGTTCTCGTAATAATGAAAACGCGGAGCTAACACCTCGAATCCCTATAATTTCGAATGCTTCTTTCTTCGGCTCTTGGCCCGCGTGTACTGAAAATCTACGATCGATCGATGACGCTTCCGTATGTTCTCGTAATAATGAAAACGCGGAGCTAACACCTCGAATCCCTATAATTTCGAATGCTTCTTTCTTCGGCTCTGCGTTCGCGTGTACTGAAAATCTACGATCGATCGATGACGCTTCCGTATGTTCTCGTAATAATGAAAACGCGGAGCTAACACCTCGAATCCCTATAATTTCGAATGCTTCTTTCTTCGGCTCTTGGCCCGCGTGTACTGAAAATCTACGATCGATCGATGACGCTTCCGTATGTTCGCGTAATAATGAAAACGCGGAGCTAACACCTCGAATCCCTATTTCGAATGCTTCTTTCTTCGGCTCTTGGCCCGCGTGTACTGAAAATCTACGATCGATCGATGACGCTTCCGTATGTTCGCGTAATAATGAAAACGCGGAGCTAACACCTCGAATCCCTATTTCGAATGCTTCGTTCTTCGGCTCTTGGCCCGCGTGTACTGAAAATCTACGATCGATCGATGACGCTTCCGTATGTTCTCGCAATAATGAAAACGCGGAGCTAACACCTCGAATCCCTATAATTTCGAATGCTTCTTTCTTCGGCTCTTGGCCCGCGTATACTGAAAATCTACGATCGATCGATGACGCTTCCGTATGTTCTCCTGAAAATAACGACGCGGAGCTAACACCTCGAATCCCTATAATTTCGAATGCTTCTTTCTTCGGCTCTTGGCCCGCGTGTACTGAAAATCTACGATCGATCGATGACGCTTCCGTATGTTCTCGCAATAATGAAAACGCGGAGCTAACACCTCGAATCCCTATTTCGAATGCTTCTTTCTTCGGCTCTTGGCCCGCGTGTACTGAAAATCTACGATCGATCGATGACGCTTCCGTATGTTCTCGTAATAATGAAAACGCGGAGCTAACACCTCGAATCCCTATAATTTCGATTGCTTCTTTCTTCGGCTCTGCGTTCGCGTGTACTGAAAATCTACGATCGATCGATGACGCTTCCGTATGTTCTCGTAATAATGAAAACGCGGAGCTAACACCTCGAATCCCTATAATTTCGATTGCTTCTTTCTTCGGCTCTGCGTTCGCGTGTACTCAAAATATACGATTGATCGATGACGCTTCCGTATGTTCTCGTAATAATGAAAACGCGGAGCTAACACCTCGAATCCCTATAATTTCGAATGCTTCTTTCTTCGGTTCTGCGTTCGCGTATACTGAAAATCTACGATCGATCGATGACGCTTCCGTATGTTCTCCTGAAAATAACGACGCGGAGCTAACACCTCGAATCCCTATTTCGAATGCTTCTTTCTTCGGCTCTTGGCCCGCGTGTACTGAAAATCTACGATCGATCGATGACGCTTCCGTATGTTCGCGTAATAATGAAAACGCGGAGCTAACACCTCGAATTCCTATTTCGAATGCTTCTTTCTTCGGCTCTTGGCCCGCGTGTACTGAAAATCTACGATCGATCGATGACGCTTCCGTATGTTCTCCTGAAAATAACGACGCGGAGCTAACACCTCGAATATCTATTTCGAATGCTTCTTTTTTCGGTTCTGCGTTCGCGTATACTGAAAATCTACGATCGATCGATGACGCTTCCGTATGTTCTCGTAATAATGAAAACGCGGAGCTAACACCTCGAATCCCTATAATTTCGATTGCTTCTTTCTTCGGCTCTGCGTTCGCGTGTACTGAAAATCTACGATCGATCGATGACGCTTCCGTATGTTCGCGTAATAATGAAAACGCGGAGCTAACACCTCGAATCCCTATTTCGAATGCTTCTTTCTTCGGCTCTTGGCCCGCGTGTACTGAAAATCTACGATCGATCGATGACGCTTCCGTATGTTCTCGCAATAATGAAAACGCGGAGCTAACACCTCGAATCCCTATAATTTCGAATGCTTCTTTCTTCGGTTCTGCGTTCGCGTATACTGAAAATCTACGATCGATCGATGACGCTTCCGTATGTTCTCCTGAAAATAACGACGCGGAGCTAACACCTCGAATCCCTATTTCGAATGCTTCTTTCATCGGCTCTTGGCCCGCGTGTACTGAAAATCTACGATCGATCGATGACGCTTCCGTATGTTCTCGTAATAATGAAAACGCGGAGCTAACACCTCGAATCCCTATAATTTCGAATGCTTCTTTCTTCGGCTCTTGGCCCGCGTGTACTGAAAATCTACGATCGATCGATGACGCTTCCGTATGTTCTCGCAATAATGAAAACGCGGAGCTAACACCTCGAATCCCTATAATTTCGAATGCTTCTTTCTTCGGTTCTGCGTTCGCGTATACTGAAAATCTACGATCGATCGATGACGCTTCCGTATGTTCTCCTGAAAATAACGACGCGGAGCTAACACCTCGAATCCCTATTTCGAATGCTTCTTTCATCGGCTCTTGGCCCGCGTGTACTGAAAATCTACGATCGATCGATGACGCTTCCGTATGTTCTCGTAATAATGAAAACGCGGAGCTAACACCTCGAATCCCTATAATTTCGAATGCTTCTTTCTTCGGCTCTTGGCCCGCGTGTACTGAAAATCTACGATCGATCGATGACGCTTCCGTATGTTCTCGTAATAATGAAAACGCGGAGCTAACACCTCGAATCCCTATAATTTCGATTGCTTCTTTCTTCGGCTCTGCGTTCGCGTGTACTGAAAATCTACGATCGATCGATGACGCTTCCGTATGTTCGCGTAATAATGAAAACGCGGAGCTAACACCTCGAATCCCTATTTCGAATGCTTCTTTCTTCGGCTCTTGGCCCGCGTGTACTGAAAATCTACGATCGATCGATGACGCTTCCGTATGTTCTCGCAATAATGAAAACGCGGAGCTAACACCTCGAATCCCTATAATTTCGAATGCTTCTTTCTTCGGTTCTGCGTTCGCGTATACTGAAAATCTACGATCGATCGATGACGCTTCCGTATGTTCTCCTGAAAATAACGACGCGGAGCTAACACCTCGAATCCCTATTTCGAATGCTTCTTTCATCGGCTCTTGGCCCGCGTGTACTGAAAATCTACGATCGATCGATGACGCTTCCGTATGTTCTCGTAATAATGAAAACGCGGAGCTAACACCTCGAATCCCTATAATTTCGAATGCTTCTTTCTTCGGCTCTTGGCCCGCGTGTACTGAAAATCTACGATCGATCGATGACGCTTCCGTATGTTCTCGCAATAATGAAAACGCGGAGCTAACACCTCGAATCCCTATAATTTCGAATGCTTCTTTCTTCGGTTCTGCGTTCGCGTATACTGAAAATCTACGATCGATCGATGACGCTTCCGTATGTTCTCGCAATAATGAAAACGCGGAGCTAACACCTCGAATCCCTATAATTTCGAATGCTTCTTTCTTCGGTTCTGCGTTCGCGTATACTGAAAATCTACGATCGATCGATGACGCTTCCGTATGTTCTCCTGAAAATAACGACGCGGAGCTAACACCTCGAATATCTATTTCGAATGCTTCTTTTTTCGGTTCTGCGTTCGCGTATACTGAAAATCTACGATCGATCGATGACGCTTCCGTATGTTCTCGTAATAATGAAAACGCGGAGCTAACACCTCGAATCCCTATAATTTCGATTGCTTCTTTCTTCGGCTCTGCGTTCGCGTGTACTGAAAATCTACGATCGATCGATGACGCTTCCGTATGTTCGCGTAATAATGAAAACGCGGAGCTAACACCTCGAATCCCTATTTCGAATGCTTCTTTCTTCGGCTCTTGGCCCGCGTGTACTGAAAATCTACGATCGATCGATGACGCTTCCGTATGTTCGCGTAATAATGAAAACGCGGAGCTAACACCTCGAATCCCTATTTCGAATGCTTCTTTCTTCGGCTCTTGGCCCGCGTGTACTGAAAATCTACGATCGATCGATGACGCTTCCGTATGTTCTCGCAATAATGAAAACGCGGAGCTAACACCTCGAATCCCTATAATTTCGAATGCTTCTTTCTTCGGTTCTGCGTTCGCGTATACTGAAAATCTACGATCGATCGATGACGCTTCCGTATGTTCTCCTGAAAATAACGACGCGGAGCTAACACCTCGAATCCCTATTTCGAATGCTTCTTTCTTCGGCTCTTGGCCCGCGTGTACTGAAAATCTACGATCGATCGATGACGCTTCCGTATGTTCGCGTAATAATGAAAACGCGGAGCTAACACCTCGAATCCCTATTTCGAATGCTTCTTTCTTCGGCTCTTGGCCCGCGTGTACTGAAAATCTACGATCGATCGATGACGCTTCCGTATGTTCGCGTAATAATGAAAACGCGGAGCTAACACCTCGAATCCCTATTTCGAATGCTTCTTTCTTCGGCTCTTGGCCCGCGTGTACTGAAAATCTACGATCGATCGATGACGCTTCCGTATGTTCTCGCAATAATGAAAACGCGGAGCTAACACCTCGAATCCCTATAATGTCGAATGCTTCTTTCTTCGGCTCTTGGCCCGCGTATACTGAAAATCTACGATCGATCGATGACGCTTCCGTATGTTCTCCTGAAAATAACGACGCGGAGCTAACACCTCGAATCCCTATAATTTCGAATGCTTCTTTCTTCGGTTCTGCGTTCGCGTATACTGAAAATCTACGATCGATCGATGACGCTTCCGTATGTTCTCCTGAAAATAACGACGCGGAGCTAACACCTCGAATCCCTATTTCGAATGCTTCTTTCTTCGGCTCTTGGCCCGCGTGTACTGAAAATCTACGATCGATCGATGACGCTTCCGTATGTTCTCGCAATAATGAAAACGCGGAGCTAACACCTCGAATCCCTATAATTTCGAATGCTTCTTTCTTCGGTTCTGCGTTCGCGTATACTGAAAATCTACGATCGATCGATGACGCTTCCGTATGTTCTCCTGAAAATAACGACGCGGAGCTAACACCTCGAATCCCTATTTCGAATGCTTCTTTCTTCGGCTCTTGGCCCGCGTGTACTGAAAATCTACGATCGATCGATGACGCTTCCGTATGTTCGCGTAATAATGAAAACGCGGAGCTAACACCTCGAATCCCTATTTCGAATGCTTCTTTCTTCGGCTCTTGGCCCGCGTGTACTGAAAATCTACGATCGATCGATGACGCTTCCGTATGTTCTCCTGAAAATAACGACGCGGAGCTAACACCTCGAATATCTATTTCGAATGCTTCTTTTTTCGGTTCTGCGTTCGCGTATACTGAAAATCTACGATCGATCGATGACGCTTCCGTATGTTCGCGTAATAATGAAAACGCGGAGCTAACACCTCGAATCCCTATTTCGAATGCTTCTTTCTTCGGCTCTTGGCCCGCGTGTACTGAAAATCTACGATCGATCGATGACGCTTCCGTATGTTCTCCTGAAAATAACGACGCGGAGCTAACACCTCGAATATCTATTTCGAATGCTTCTTTTTTCGGTTCTGCGTTCGCGTATACTGAAAATCTACGATCGATCGATGACGCTTCCGTATGTTCTCCTGAAAATAACGACGCGGAGCTAACACCTCGAATATCTATTTCGAATGCTTCTTTCTTCGGCTCTGCGTTCGCGTGTACTGAAAATCTACGATCGATCGATGACGCTTCCGTATGTTCGCGTAATAATGAAAACGCGGAGCTAACACCTCGAATCCCTATTTCGAATGCTTCTTTCTTCGGATCTTGGCCCGCGTGTACTGAAAATCTACGATCGATCGATGACGCTTCCGTATGTTCGCGTAATAATGAAAACGCGGAGCTAACACCTCGAATCCCTATTTCGAATGCTTCTTTCTTCGGCTCTTGGCCCGCGTGTACTGAAAATCTACGATCGATCGATGACGCTTCCGTATGTTCTCGCAATAATGAAAACGCGGAGCTAACACCTCGAATCCCTATAATTTCGAATGCTTCTTTCTTCGGTTATGCGTTCGCGTATACTGAAAATCTACGATCGATCGATGACGCTTCCGTATGTTCTCCTGAAAATAACGACGCGGAGCTAACACCTCGAATCCCTATTTCGAATGCTTCTTTCTTCGGCTCTTGGCCCGCGTGTACTGAAAATCTACGATCGATCGATGACGCTTCCGTATGTTCGCGTAATAATGAAAACGCGGAGCTAACACCTCGAATCCCTATTTCGAATGCTTCTTTCTTCGGCTCTTGGCCCGCGTGTACTGAAAATCTACGATCGATCGATGACGCTTCCGTATGTTCGCGTAATAATGAAAACGCGGAGCTAACACCTCGAATCCCTATTTCGAATGCTTCTTTCTTCGGCTCTTGGCCCGCGTGTACTGAAAATCTACGATCGATCGATGACGCTTCCGTATGTTCTCGCAATAATGAAAACGCGGAGCTAACACCTCGAATCCCTATAATTTCGAATGCTTCTTTCTTCGGCTCTTGGCCCGCGTATACTGAAAATCTACGATCGATCGATGACGCTTCCGTATGTTCTCCTGAAAATAACGACGCGGAGCTAACACCTCGAATCCCTATAATTTCGAATGCTTCTTTCTTCGGTTCTGCGTTCGCGTATACTGAAAATCTACGATCGATCGATGACGCTTCCGTATGTTCTCGTAATAATGAAAACGCGGAGCTAACACCTCGAATCCCTATAATTTCGAATGCTTCTTTCTTGGGCTCTGCGTTCGCGTGTACTGAAAATCTACGATCGATCGATGACGCTTCCGTATGTTCTCGTAATAATGAAAACGCGGAGCTAACACCTCGAATCCCTATAATTTCGATTGCTTCTTTCTTCGGCTCTGCGTTCGCGTGTACTCAAAATATACGATCGATCGATGACGCTTCCGTATGTTCTCGTAATAATGAAAACGCGGAGCTAACACCTCGAATCCCTATAATTTCGAATGCTTCTTTCTTCGGCTCTTGGCCCGCGTGTACTGAAAATCTACGATCGATCGATGACGCTTCCGTATGTTCTCGTAATAATGAAAACGCGGAGCTAACACCTCGAATCCCTATAATTTCGAATGCTTCTTTCTTCGGCTCTTGGCCCGCGTGTACTGAAAATCTACGATCGATCGATGACGCTTCCGTATGTTCTCGCAATAATGAAAACGCGGAGCTAACACCTCGAATCCCTATAATTTCGAATGCTTCTTTCTTCGGTTCTGCGTTCGCGTATACTGAAAATCTACGATCGATCGATGACGCTTCCGTATGTTCTCCTGAAAATAACGACGCGGAGCTAACACCTCGAATCCCTATTTCGAATGCTTCTTTCTTCGGCTCTTGGCCCGCGTGTACTGAAAATCTACGATCGATCGATGACGCTTCCGTATGTTCGCGTAATAATGAAAACGCGGAGCTAACACCTCGAATTCCTATTTCGAATGCTTCTTTCTTCGGCTCTTGGCCCGCGTGTACTGAAAATCTACGATCGATCGATGACGCTTCCGTATGTTCTCCTGAAAATAACGACGCGGAGCTAACACCTCGAATATCTATTTCGAATGCTTCTTTTTTCGGTTCTGCGTTCGCGTATACTGAAAATCTACGATCGATCGATGACGCTTCCGTATGTTCTCGTAATAATGAAAACGCGGAGCTAACACCTCGAATCCCTATAATTTCGATTGCTTCTTTCTTCGGCTCTGCGTTCGCGTGTACTGAAAATCTACGATCGATCGATGACGCTTCCGTATGTTCGCGTAATAATGAAAACGCGGAGCTAACACCTCGAATCCCTATTTCGAATGCTTCTTTCTTCGGCTCTTGGCCCGCGTGTACTGAAAATCTACGATCGATCGATGACGCTTCCGTATGTTCGCGTAATAATGAAAACGCGGAGCTAACACCTCGAATCCCTATTTCGAATGCTTCTTTCTTCGGCTCTTGGCCCGCGTGTACTGAAAATCTACGATCGATCGATGACGCTTCCGTATGTTCTCGCAATAATGAAAACGCGGAGCTAACACCTCGAATCCCTATAATTTCGAATGCTTCTTTCTTCGGTTCTGCGTTCGCGTATACTGAAAATCTACGATCGATCGATGACGCTTCCGTATGTTCTCCTGAAAATAACGACGCGGAGCTAACACCTCGAATCCCTATTTCGAATGCTTCTTTCATCGGCTCTTGGCCCGCGTGTACTGAAAATCTACGATCGATCGATGACGCTTCCGTATGTTCTCGTAATAATGAAAACGCGGAGCTAACACCTCGAATCCCTATAATTTCGAATGCTTCTTTCTTCGGCTCTTGGCCCGCGTGTACTGAAAATCTACGATCGATCGATGACGCTTCCGTATGTTCTCGCAATAATGAAAACGCGGAGCTAACACCTCGAATCCCTATAATTTCGAATGCTTCTTTCTTCGGTTCTGCGTTCGCGTATACTGAAAATCTACGATCGATCGATGACGCTTCCGTATGTTCTCCTGAAAATAACGACGCGGAGCTAACACCTCGAATCCCTATTTCGAATGCTTCTTTCTTCGGCTCTTGGCCCGCGTGTACTGAAAATCTACGATCGATCGATGACGCTTCCGTATGTTCTCCTGAAAATAACGACGCGGAGCTAACACCTCGAATATCTATTTCGAATGCTTCTTTTTTCGGTTCTGCGTTCGCGTATACTGAAAATCTACGATCGATCGATGACGCTTCCGTATGTTCTCGTAATAATGAAAACGCGGAGCTAACACCTCGAATCCCTATAATTTCGATTGCTTCTTTCTTCGGCTCTGCGTTCGCGTGTACTGAAAATCTACGATCGATCGATGACGCTTCCGTATGTTCGCGTAATAATGAAAACGCGGAGCTAACACCTCGAATCCCTATTTCGAATGCTTCTTTCTTCGGCTCTTGGCCCGCGTGTACTGAAAATCTACGATCGATCGATGACGCTTCCGTATGTTCGCGTAATAATGAAAACGCGGAGCTAACACCTCGAATCCCTATTTCGAATGCTTCTTTCTTCGGCTCTTGGCCCGCGTGTACTGAAAATCTACGATCGATCGATGACGCTTCCGTATGTTCTCGCAATAATGAAAACGCGGAGCTAACACCTCGAATCCCTATAATTTCGAATGCTTCTTTCTTCGGTTCTGCGTTCGCGTATACTGAAAATCTACGATCGATCGATGACGCTTCCGTATGTTCTCCTGAAAATAACGACGCGGAGCTAACACCTCGAATCCCTATTCCGAATGCTTCTTTCTTCGGCTCTTGGCCCGCGTGTACTGAAAATCTACGATCGATCGATGACGCTTCCGTATGTTCTCCTGAAAATAACGACGCGGAGCTAACACCTCGAATCCCTATTTCGAATGCTTCTTTCTTCGGCTCTTGGCCCGCGTGTACTGAAAATCTACGATCGATCGATGACGCTTCCGTATGTTCTCCTGAAAATAACGACGCGGAGCTAACACCTCGAATATCTATTTCGAATGCTTCTTTTTTCGGTTCTGCGTTCGCGTATACTGAAAATCTACGATCGATCGATGACGCTTCCGTATGTTCTCGTAATAATGAAAACGCGGAGCTAACACCTCGAATCCCTATAATTTCGATTGCTTCTTTCTTCGGCTCTGCGTTCGCGTGTACTGAAAATCTACGATCGATCGATGACGCTTCCGTATGTTCGCGTAATAATGAAAACGCGGAGCTAACACCTCGAATCCCTATTTCGAATGCTTCTTTCTTCGGCTCTTGGCCCGCGTGTACTGAAAATCTACGATCGATCGATGACGCTTCCGTATGTTCTCCTGAAAATAACGACGCGGAGCTAACACCTCGAATATCTATTTCGAATGCTTCTTTTTTCGGTTCTGCGTTCGCGTATACTGAAAATCTACGATCGATCGATGACGCTTCCGTATGTTCTCGTAATAATGAAAACGCGGAGCTAACACCTCGAATCCCTATAATTTCGATTGCTTCTTTCTTCGGCTCTGCGTTCGCGTGTACTGAAAATCTACGATCGATCGATGACGCTTCCGTATGTTCGCGTAATAATGAAAACGCGGAGCTAACACCTCGAATCCCTATTTCGAATGCTTCTTTCTTCGGCTCTTGGCCCGCGTGTACTGAAAATCTACGATCGATCGATGACGCTTCCGTATGTTCGCGTAATAATGAAAACGCGGAGCTAACACCTCGAATCCCTATTTCGAATGCTTCTTTCTTCGGCTCTTGGCCCGCGTGTACTGAAAATCTACGATCGATCGATGACGCTTCCGTATGTTCTCGCAATAATGAAAACGCGGAGCTAACACCTCGGATCCCTATAATTTCGAATGCTTCTTTCTTCGGCTCTTGGCCCGCGTGTACTGAAAATCTACGATCGATCGATGACGCTTCCGTATGTTCTCCTGAAAATAACGACGCGGAGCTAACACCTCGAATCCCTATTTCGAATGCTTCTTTCTTCGGCTCTTGGCCCGCGTGTACTGAAAATCTACGATCGATCGATGACGCTTCCGTATGTTCGCGTAATAATGAAAACGCGGAGCTAACACCTCGAATCCCTATTTCGAATGCTTCTTTCTTCGGCTCTTGGCCCGCGTGTACTGAAAATCTACGATCGATCGATGACGCTTCCGTATGTTCTCGCAATAATGAAAACGCGGAGCTAACACCTCGAATCCCTATAATTTCGAATGCTTCTTTCTTCGGCTCTTGGCCCGCGTATACTGAAAATCTACGATCGATCGATGACGCTTCCGTATGTTCTCGCAATAATGAAAACGCGGAGCTAACACCTCGAATCCCTATAATTTCGAATGCTTCTTTTTTCGGTTCTGCGTTCGCGTATACTGAAAATCTACGATCGATCGATGACGCTTCCGTATGTTCTCGTAATAATGAAAACGCGGAGCTAACACCTCGAATCCCTATTTCGAATGCTTCTTTCTTCGGCTCTTGGCCCGCGTGTACTGAAAATCTACGATCGATCGATGACGCTTCCGTATGTTCTCCTGAAAATAACGACGCGGAGCTAACACCTCGAATCCCTATTTCGAATGCTTCTTTCTTCGGCTCTTGGCCCGCGTGTACTGAAAATCTACGATCGATCGATGACGCTTCCGTATGTTCTCCTGAAAATAACGACGCGGAGCTAACACCTCGAATATCTATTTCGAATGCTTCTTTCTTCGGTTCTGCGTTCGCGTATACTGAAAATCTACGATCGATCGATGACGCTTCCGTATGTTCTCGTAATAATGAAAACGCGGAGCTAACACCTCGAATCCCTATAATTTCGATTGCTTCTTTCTTCGGCTCTGCGTTCGCGTGTACTGAAAATCTACGATCGATCGATGACGCTTCCGTATGTTCTCGTAATAATGAAAACGCGGAGCTAACACCTCGAATCCCTATTTCGAATGCTTCTTTCTTCGGCTCTGCGTTCGCGTGTACTGAAAATCTACGATCGATCGATGACGCTTCCGTATGTTCTCCTGAAAATAACGACGCGGAGCTAACACCTCGAATCCCTATTTCGAATGCTTCTTTCTTCGGCTCTTGGCCCGCGTGTACTGAAAATCTACGATCGATCGATGACGCTTCCGTATGTTCTCGCAATAATGAAAACGCGGAGCTAACACCTCGAATCCCTATAATTTCGAATGCTTCTTTCTTCGGTTCTGCGTTCGCGTATACTGAAAATCTACGATCGATCGATGACGCTTCCGTATGTTCTCCTGAAAATAACGACGCGGAGCTAACACCTCGAATCCCTATAATTTCGAATGCTTCTTTCTTCGGCTCTTGGCCCGCGTGTACTGAAAATCTACGATCGATCGATGACGCTTCCGTATGTTCTCGCAATAATGAAAACGCGGAGCTAACACCTCGAATCCCTATAATTTCGAATGCTTCTTTCTTCGGTTCTGCGTTCGCGTATACTGAAAATCTACGATCGATCGATGACGCTTCCGTATGTTCTCCTGAAAATAACGACGCGGAGCTAACACCTCGAATCCCTATTTCGAATGCTTCTTTCTTCGGCTCTTGGCCCGCGTGTACTGAAAATCTACGATCGATCGATGACGCTTCCGTATGTTCGCGTAATAATGAAAACGCGGAGCTAACACCTCGAATCCCTATAATTTCGAATGCTTCTTTCTTCGGCTCTTGGCCCGCGTGTACTGAAAATCTACGATCGATCGATGACGCTTCCGTATGTTCGCGTAATAATGAAAACGCGGAGCTAACACCTCGAATCCCTATTTCGAATGCTTCTTTCTTCGGCTCTTGGCCCGCGTGTACTGAAAATCTACGATCGATCGATGACGCTTCCGTATGTTCTCGCAATAATGAAAACGCGGAGCTAACACCTCGAATCCCTATAATTTCGAATGCTTCTTTCTTCGGTTCTGCGTTCGCGTATACTGAAAATCTACGATCGATCGATGACGCTTCCGTATGTTCTCCTGAAAATAACGACGCGGAGCTAACACCTCGAATCCCTATTTCGAATGCTTCTTTCTTCGGCTCTTGGCCCGCGTGTACTGAAAATCTACGATCGATCGATGACGCTTCCGTATGTTCTCCTGAAAATAACGACGCGGAGCTAACACCTCGAATCCCTATTTCGAATGCTTCTTTCTTCGGCTCTTGGCCCGCGTGTACTGAAAATCTACGATCGATCGATGACGCTTCCGTATGTTCTCCTGAAAATAACGACGCGGAGCTAACACCTCGAATCCCTATAATTTCGAATGCTTCTTTCTTCGGTTCTGCGTTCGCGTATACTGAAAATCTACGATCGATCGATGACGCTTCCGTATGTTCTCCTGAAAATAACGACGCGGAGCTAACACCTCGAATCCCTATAATTTCGAATGCTTCTTTCTTCGGCTCTTGGCCCGCGTGTACCGAAAATCTACGATCGATCGATGACGCTTCCGTATGTTCGCGTAATAATGAAAACGCGGAGCTAACACCTCGAATCCCTATTTCGAATGCTTCTTTCTTCGGCTCTTGGCCCGCGTGTACTGAAAATCTACGATCGATCGATGACGCTTCCGTATGTTCTCCTGAAAATAACGACGCGGAGCTAACACCTCGAATCCCTATAATTTCGAATGCTTCTTTCTTCGGCTCTTGGCCCGCGTGTACCGAAAATCTACGATCGATCGATGACGCTTCCGTATGTTCGCGTAATAATGAAAACGCGGAGCTAACACCTCGAATCCCTATTTCGAATGCTTCTTTCTTCGGCTCTTGGCCCGCGTGTACTGAAAATCTACGATCGATCGATGACGCTTCCGTATGTTCGCGTAATAATGAAAACGCGGAGCTAACACCTCGAATCCCTATAATTTCGAATGCTTCTTTCTTCGGTTCTGCGTTCGCGTATACTGAAAATCTACGATCGATCGATGACGCTTCCGTATGTTCTCCTGAAAATAACGACGCGGAGCTAACACCTCGAATCCCTATAATTTCGAATGCTTCTTTCTTCGGCTCTTGGCCCGCGTATACTGAAAATCTACGATCGATCGATGACGCTTCCGTATGTTCTCGCAATAATGAAAACGCGGAGCTAACACCTCGAATCCCTATAATTTCGAATGCTTCTTTTTTCGGTTCTGCGTTCGCGTATACTGAAAATCTACGATCGATCGATGACGCTTCCGTATGTTCTCGTAATAATGAAAACGCGGAGCTAACACCTCGAATCCCTATTTCGAATGCTTCTTTCTTCGGCTCTTGGCCCGCGTGTACTGAAAATCTACGATCGATCGATGACGCTTCCGTATGTTCTCCTGAAAATAACGACGCGGAGCTAACACCTCGAATCCCTATTTCGAATGCTTCTTTCTTCGGCTCTTGGCCCGCGTGTACTGAAAATCTACGATCGATCGATGACGCTTCCGTATGTTCTCCTGAAAATAACGACGCGGAGCTAACACCTCGAATATCTATTTCGAATGCTTCTTTCTTCGGCTCTGCGTTCGCGTGTACTGAAAATCTACGATCGATCGATGACGCTTCCGTATGTTCTCCTGAAAATAACGACGCGGAGCTAACACCTCGAATATCTATTTCGAATGCTTCTTTCTTCGGCTCTGCGTTCGCGTGTACTGAAAATCTACGATCGATCGATGACGCTTCCGTATGTTCTCCTGAAAATAACGACGCGGAGCTAACACCTCGAATCCCTATTTCGAATGCTTCTTTCTTCGGCTCTTGGCCCGCGTGTACTGAAAATCTACGATCGATCGATGACGCTTCCGTATGTTCTCGCAATAATGAAAACGCGGAGCTAACACCTCGAATCCCTATAATTTCGAATGCTTCTTTCTTCGGTTCTGCGTTCGCGTATACTGAAAATCTACGATCGATCGATGACGCTTCCGTATGTTCTCCTGAAAATAACGACGCGGAGCTAACACCTCGAATCCCTATAATTTCGAATGCTTCTTTCTTCGGTTCTGCGTTCGCGTATACTGAAAATCTACGATCGATCGATGACGCTTCCGTATGTTCTCGTAATAATGAAAACGCGGAGCTAACACCTCGAATCCCTATTTCGAATGCTTCTTTCTTCGGCTCTGCGTTCGCGTGTACTGAAAATCTACGATCGATCGATGACGCTTCCGTATGTTCTCCTGAAAATAACGACGCGGAGCTAACACCTCGAATCCCTATTTCGAATGCTTCTTTCTTCGGCTCTTGGCCCGCGTGTACTGAAAATCTACGATCGATCGATGACGCTTCCGTATGTTCTCGCAATAATGAAAACGCGGAGCTAACACCTCGAATCCCTATAATTTCGAATGCTTCTTTCTTCGGTTCTGCGTTCGCGTATACTGAAAATCTACGATCGATCGATGACGCTTCCGTATGTTCTCCTGAAAATAACGACGCGGAGCTAACACCTCGAATCCCTATAATTTCGAATGCTTCTTTCTTCGGCTCTTGGCCCGCGTGTACTGAAAATCTACGATCGATCGATGACGCTTCCGTATGTTCTCGCAATAATGAAAACGCGGAGCTAACACCTCGAATCCCTATAATTTCGAATGCTTCTTTCTTCGGTTCTGCGTTCGCGTATACTGAAAATCTACGATCGATCGATGACGCTTCCGTATGTTCTCCTGAAAATAACGACGCGGAGCTAACACCTCGAATCCCTATTTCGAATGCTTCTTTCTTCGGCTCTTGGCCCGCGTGTACTGAAAATCTACGATCGATCGATGACGCTTCCGTATGTTCGCGTAATAATGAAAACGCGGAGCTAACACCTCGAATCCCTATAATTTCGAATGCTTCTTTCTTCGGCTCTTGGCCCGCGTGTACTGAAAATCTACGATCGATCGATGACGCTTCCGTATGTTCGCGTAATAATGAAAACGCGGAGCTAACACCTCGAATCCCTATTTCGAATGCTTCTTTCTTCGGCTCTTGGCCCGCGTGTACTGAAAATCTACGATCGATCGATGACGCTTCCGTATGTTCTCGCAATAATGAAAACGCGGAGCTAACACCTCGAATCCCTATAATTTCGAATGCTTCTTTCTTCGGTTCTGCGTTCGCGTATACTGAAAATCTACGATCGATCGATGACGCTTCCGTATGTTCTCCTGAAAATAACGACGCGGAGCTAACACCTCGAATCCCTATTTCGAATGCTTCTTTCTTCGGCTCTTGGCCCGCGTGTACTGAAAATCTACGATCGATCGATGACGCTTCCGTATGTTCTCCTGAAAATAACGACGCGGAGCTAACACCTCGAATCCCTATTTCGAATGCTTCTTTCTTCGGCTCTTGGCCCGCGTGTACTGAAAATCTACGATCGATCGATGACGCTTCCGTATGTTCTCCTGAAAATAACGACGCGGAGCTAACACCTCGAATCCCTATTTCGAATGCTTCTTTCTTCGGCTCTTGGCCCGCGTGTACTGAAAATCTACGATCGATCGATGACGCTTCCGTATGTTCTCGCAATAATGAAAACGCGGAGCTAACACCTCGAATCCCTATAATTTCGAATGCTTCTTTCTTCGGTTCTGCGTTCGCGTATACTGAAAATCTACGATCGATCGATGACGCTTCCGTATGTTCTCCTGAAAATAACGACGCGGAGCTAACACCTCGAATCCCTATAATTTCGAATGCTTCTTTCTTCGGCTCTTGGCCCGCGTGTACTGAAAATCTACGATCGATCGATGACGCTTCCGTATGTTCTCGCAATAATGAAAACGCGGAGCTAACACCTCGAATCCCTATAATTTCGAATGCTTCTTTCTTCGGTTCTGCGTTCGCGTATACTGAAAATCTACGATCGATCGATGACGCTTCCGTATGTTCGCGTAATAATGAAAACGCGGAGCTAACACCTCGAATCCCTATAATTTCGAATGCTTCTTTCTTCGGCTCTTGGCCCGCGTGTACTGAAAATCTACGATCGATCGATGACGCTTCCGTATGTTCGCGTAATAATGAAAACGCGGAGCTAACACCTCGAATCCCTATTTCGAATGCTTCTTTCTTCGGCTCTTGGCCCGCGTGTACTGAAAATCTACGATCGATCGATGACGCTTCCGTATGTTCTCGCAATAATGAAAACGCGGAGCTAACACCTCGAATCCCTATAATTTCGAATGCTTCTTTCTTCGGTTCTGCGTTCGCGTATACTGAAAATCTACGATCGATCGATGACGCTTCCGTATGTTCTCCTGAAAATAACGACGCGGAGCTAACACCTCGAATCCCTATTTCGAATGCTTCTTTCTTCGGCTCTTGGCCCGCGTGTACTGAAAATCTACGATCGATCGATGACGCTTCCGTATGTTCTCGCAATAATGAAAACGCGGAGCTAACACCTCGAATCCCTATAATTTCGAATGCTTCTTTCTTCGGTTCTGCGTTCGCGTATACTGAAAATCTACGATCGATCGATGACGCTTCCGTATGTTCTCCTGAAAATAACGACGCGGAGCTAACACCTCGAATCCCTATAATTTCGAATGCTTCTTTCTTCGGCTCTTGGCCCGCGTGTACTGAAAATCTACGATCGATCGATGACGCTTCCGTATGTTCTCGCAATAATGAAAACGCGGAGCTAACACCTCGAATCCCTATAATTTCGAATGCTTCTTTCTTCGGTTCTGCGTTCGCGTATACTGAAAATCTACGATCGATCGATGACGCTTCCGTATGTTCTCCTGAAAATAACGACGCGGAGCTAACACCTCGAATCCCTATAATTTCGAATGCTTCTTTCTTCGGCTCTTGGCCCGCGTGTACCGAAAATCTACGATCGATCGATGACGCTTCCGTATGTTCGCGTAATAATGAAAACGCGGAGCTAACACCTCGAATCCCTATTTCGAATGCTTCTTTCTTCGGCTCTTGGCCCGCGTGTACTGAAAATCTACGATCGATCGATGACGCTTCCGTATGTTCGCGTAATAATGAAAACGCGGAGCTAACACCTCGAATCCCTATTTCGAATGCTTCTTTCTTCGGCTCTTGGCCCGCGTGTACTGAAAATCTACGATCGATCGATGACGCTTCCGTATGTTCTCGCAATAATGAAAACGCGGAGCTAACACCTCGAATCCCTATAATTTCGAATGCTTCTTTCTTCGGTTCTGCGTTCGCGTATACTGAAAATCTACGATCGATCGATGACGCTTCCGTATGTTCTCCTGAAAATAACGACGCGGAGCTAACACCTCGAATCCCTATAATTTCGAATGCTTCTTTCTTCGGCTCTTGGCCCGCGTGTACTGAAAATCTACGATCGATCGATGACGCTTCCGTATGTTCTCGCAATAATGAAAACGCGGAGCTAACACCTCGAATCCCTATAATTTCGAATGCTTCTTTCTTCGGTTCTGCGTTCGCGTATACTGAAAATCTACGATCGATCGATGACGCTTCCGTATGTTCTCCTGAAAATAACGACGCGGAGCTAACACCTCGAATCCCTATTTCGAATGCTTCTTTCTTCGGCTCTTGGCCCGCGTGTACTGAAAATCTACGATCGATCGATGACGCTTCCGTATGTTCTCCTGAAAATAACGACGCGGAGCTAACACCTCGAATCCCTATTTCGAATGCTTCTTTCTTCGGCTCTTGGCCCGCGTGTACTGAAAATCTACGATCGATCGATGACGCTTCCGTATGTTCGCGTAATAATGAAAACGCGGAGCTAACACCTCGAATCCCTATTTCGAATGCTTCTTTCTTCGGCTCTTGGCCCGCGTGTACTGAAAATCTACGATCGATCGATGACGCTTCCGTATGTTCTCGCAATAATGAAAACGCGGAGCTAACACCTCGAATCCCTATAATTTCGAATGCTTCTTTCTTCGGTTCTGCGTTCGCGTATACTGAAAATCTACGATCGATCGATGACGCTTCCGTATGTTCTCCTGAAAATAACGACGCGGAGCTAACACCTCGAATCCCTATTTCGAATGCTTCTTTCTTCGGCTCTTGGCCCGCGTGTACTGAAAATCTACGATCGATCGATGACGCTTCCGTATGTTCTCCTGAAAATAACGACGCGGAGCTAACACCTCGAATCCCTATAATTTCGAATGCTTCTTTCTTCGGCTCTTGGCCCGCGTGTACCGAAAATCTACGATCGATCGATGACGCTTCCGTATGTTCTCGCAATAATGAAAACGCGGAGCTAACACCTCGAATCCCTATTTCGAATGCTTCTTTCTTCGGCACTTGGCCCGCGTGTACTGAAAATCTACGATCGATCGATGACGCTTCCGTATGTTCTCCTGAAAATAACGACGCGGAGCTAACACCTCGAATATCTATTTCGAATGCTTCTTTCTTCGGTTCTGCGTTCGCGTATACTGAAAATCTACGATCGATCGATGACGCTTCCGTATGTTCTCGTAATAATGAAAACGCGGAGCTAACACCTCGAATCCCTATAATTTCGATTGCTTCTTTCTTCGGCTCTGCGTTCGCGTGTACTGAAAATCTACGATCGATCGATGACGCTTCCGTATGTTCTCGTAATAATGAAAACGCGGAGCTAACACCTCGAATCCCTATTTCGAATGCTTCTTTCTTCGGCTCTGCGTTCGCGTGTACTGAAAATCTACGATCGATCGATGACGCTTCCGTATGTTCTCCTGAAAATAACGACGCGGAGCTAACACCTCGAATCCCTATTTCGAATGCTTCTTTCTTCGGCTCTTGGCCCGCGTGTACTGAAAATCTACGATCGATCGATGACGCTTCCGTATGTTCTCGCAATAATGAAAACGCGGAGCTAACACCTCGAATCCCTATAATTTCGAATGCTTCTTTCTTCGGTTCTGCGTTCGCGTATACTGAAAATCTACGATCGATCGATGACGCTTCCGTATGTTCTCCTGAAAATAACGACGCGGAGCTAACACCTCGAATCCCTATAATTTCGAATGCTTCTTTCTTCGGCTCTTGGCCCGCGTGTACTGAAAATCTACGATCGATCGATGACGCTTCCGTATGTTCTCGCAATAATGAAAACGCGGAGCTAACACCTCGAATCCCTATAATTTCGAATGCTTCTTTCTTCGGTTCTGCGTTCGCGTATACTGAAAATCTACGATCGATCGATGACGCTTCCGTATGTTCTCCTGAAAATAACGACGCGGAGCTAACACCTCGAATCCCTATTTCGAATGCTTCTTTCTTCGGCTCTTGGCCCGCGTGTACTGAAAATCTACGATCGATCGATGACGCTTCCGTATGTTCTCGCAATAATGAAAACGCGGAGCTAACACCTCGAATCCCTATAATTTCGAATGCTTCTTTCTTCGGCTCTTGGCCCGCGTGTACTGAAAATCTACGATCGATCGATGACGCTTCCGTATGTTCTCGTAATAATGAAAACGCGGAGCTAACACCTCGAATCCCTATTTCGAATGCTTCTTTCTTCGGCTCTGCGTTCGCGTGTACTGAAAATCTACGATCGATCGATGACGCTTCCGTATGTTCTCCTGAAAATAACGACGCGGAGCTAACACCTCGAATCCCTATTTCGAATGCTTCTTTCTTCGGCTCTTGGCCCGCGTGTACTGAAAATCTACGATCGATCGATGACGCTTCCGTATGTTCTCGCAATAATGAAAACGCGGAGCTAACACCTCGAATCCCTATAATTTCGAATGCTTCTTTCTTCGGTTCTGCGTTCGCGTATACTGAAAATCTACGATCGATCGATGACGCTTCCGTATGTTCTCCTGAAAATAACGACGCGGAGCTAACACCTCGAATCCCTATTTCGAATGCTTCTTTCTTCGGCTCTTGGCCCGCGTGTACTGAAAATCTACGATCGATCGATGACGCTTCCGTATGTTCTCGCAATAATGAAAACGCGGAGCTAACACCTCGAATCCCTATAATTTCGAATGCTTCTTTCTTCGGCTCTTGGCCCGCGTGTACTGAAAATCTACGATCGATCGATGACGCTTCCGTATGTTCGCGTAATAATGAAAACGCGGAGCTAACACCTCGAATCCCTATAATTTCGAATGCTTCTTTCTTCGGCTCTTGGCCCGCGTGTACTGAAAATCTACGATCGATCGATGACGCTTCCGTATGTTCGCGTAATAATGAAAACGCGGAGCTAACACCTCGAATCCCTATTTCGAATGCTTCTTTCTTCGGCTCTTGGCCCGCGTGTACTGAAAATCTACGATCGATCGATGACGCTTCCGTATGTTCTCGCAATAATGAAAACGCGGAGCTAACACCTCGAATCCCTATAATTTCGAATGCTTCTTTCTTCGGTTCTGCGTTCGCGTATACTGAAAATCTACGATCGATCGATGACGCTTCCGTATGTTCTCCTGAAAATAACGACGCGGAGCTAACACCTCGAATCCCTATTTCGAATGCTTCTTTCTTCGGCTCTTGGCCCGCGTGTACTGAAAATCTACGATCGATCGATGACGCTTCCGTATGTTCTCGCAATAATGAAAACGCGGAGCTAACACCTCGAATCCCTATAATTTCGAATGCTTCTTTCTTCGGCTCTTGGCCCGCGTGTACTGAAAATCTACGATCGATCGATGACGCTTCCGTATGTTCTCCTGAAAATAACGACGCGGAGCTAACACCTCGAATCCCTATTTCGAATGCTTCTTTCTTCGGCTCTTGGCCCGCGTGTACTGAAAATCTACGATCGATCGATGACGCTTCCGTATGTTCTCGCAATAATGAAAACGCGGAGCTAACACCTCGAATCCCTATAATTTCGAATGCTTCTTTCTTCGGTTCTGCGTTCGCGTATACTGAAAATCTACGATCGATCGATGACGCTTCCGTATGTTCTCCTGAAAATAACGACGCGGAGCTAACACCTCGAATCCCTATTTCGAATGCTTCTTTCTTCGGCTCTTGGCCCGCGTGTACTGAAAATCTACGATCGATCGATGACGCTTCCGTATGTTCTCCTGAAAATAACGACGCGGAGCTAACACCTCGAATCCCTATTTCGAATGCTTCTTTCTTCGGCTCTTGGCCCGCGTGTACTGAAAATCTACGATCGATCGATGACGCTTCCGTATGTTCTCCTGAAAATAACGACGCGGAGCTAACACCTCGAATATCTATTTCGAATGCTTCTTTCTTCGGTTCTGCGTTCGCGTATACTGAAAATCTACGATCGATCGATGACGCTTCCGTATGTTCTCCTGAAAATAACGACGCGGAGCTAACACCTCGAATCCCTATAATTTCGAATGCTTCTTTCTTCGGTTCTGCGTTCGCGTATTCTTAAAATCTACGATCGATCGATGAAGCTTCCGTATGTTCCCCTGAAAATCGAAACGCGGAGCTAACACCTCGAATCCCTATAATTTCGAATGCTTCTTTTTTCGGCTCTTGGCCCGCGTATACTGAAAATCTACAATCGATCGATGACGCTTCCGTATGTTCGCGTAATAATGAAAACGCGGAGCTAACACCTCGAATCCCTATTTCGAATGCTTCTTTCTTCGGCTCTTGGCCCGCGTGTACTGAAAATCTACGATCGATCGATGACGCTTCCGTATGTTCTCCTGAAAATAACGACGCGGAGCTAACACCTCGAATATCTATTTCGAATGCTTCTTTTTTCGGTTCTGCGTTCGCGTATACTGAAAATCTACGATCGATCGATGACGCTTCCGTATGTTCTCCTGAAAATAACGACGCGGAGCTAACACCTCGAATCCCTATAATTTCGAATGCTTCTTTCTTCGGCTCTTGGCCCGCGTGTACTGAAAATCTACGATCGATCGATGACGCTTCCGTATGTTCTCGCAATAATGAAAACGCGGAGCTAACACCTCGAATCCCTATAATTTCGAATGCTTCTTTCTTCGGTTCTGCGTTCGCGTATACTGAAAATCTACGATCGATCGATGACGCTTCCGTATGTTCTCCTGAAAATAACGACGCGGAGCTAACACCTCGAATCCCTATTTCGAATGCTTCTTTCTTCGGCTCTTGGCCCGCGTGTACTGAAAATCTACGATCGATCGATGACGCTTCCGTATGTTCGCGTAATAATGAAAACGCGGAGCTATCACCTCGAATCCCTATTTCGAATGCTTCTTTCTTCGGCTCTTGGCCCGCGTGTACTGAAAATCTACGATCGATCGATGACGCTTCCGTATGTTCTCCTGAAAATAACGACGCGGAGCTAACACCTCGGATATCTATTTCGAATGCTTCTTTTTTCGGTTCTGCGTTCGCGTATACTGAAAATCTACGATCGATCGATGACGCTTCCGTATGTTCTCGTAATAATGAAAACGCGGAGCTAACACCTCGAATCCCTATAATTTCGATTGCTTCTTTCTTCGGCTCTGCGTTCGCGTGTACTGAAAATCTACGATCGATCGATGACGCTTCCGTATGTTCTCGTAATAATGAAAACGCGGAGCTAACACCTCGAATCCCTATAATTTCGATTGCTTCTTTCTTCGGCTCTGCGTTCGCGTGTACTGAAAATCTACGATCGATCGATGACGCTTCCGTATGTTCGCGTAATAATGAAAACGCGGAGCTAACACCTCGAATCCCTATTTCGAATGCTTCTTTCTTCGGCTCTTGGCCCGCGTGTACTGAAAATCTACGATCGATCGATGACGCTTCCGTATGTTCGCGTAATAATGAAAACGCGGAGCTAACACCTCGAATCCCTATTTCGAATGCTTCTTTCTTCGGCTCTTGGCCCGCGTGTACTGAAAATCTACGATCGATCGATGACGCTTCCGTATGTTCTCCTGAAAATAACGACGCGGAGCTAACACCTCGGATATCTATTTCGAATGCTTCTTTTTTCGGTTCTGCGTTCGCGTATACTGAAAATCTACGATCGATCGATGACGCTTCCGTATGTTCTCGTAATAATGAAAACGCGGAGCTAACACCTCGAATCCCTATAATTTCGATTGCTTCTTTCTTCGGCTCTGCGTTCGCGTGTACTGAAAATCTACGATCGATCGATGACGCTTCCGTATGTTCTCGTAATAATGAAAACGCGGAGCTAACACCTCGAATCCCTATTTCGAATGCTTCTTTCTTCGGCTCTGCGTTCGCGTGTACTGAAAATCTACGATCGATCGATGACGCTTCCGTATGTTCTCCTGAAAATAACGACGCGGAGCTAACACCTCGAATCCCTATTTCGAATGCTTCTTTCTTCGGCTCTTGGCCCGCGTGTACTGAAAATCTACGATCGATCGATGACGCTTCCGTATGTTCTCGCAATAATGAAAACGCGGAGCTAACACCTCGAATCCCTATAATTTCGAATGCTTCTTTCTTCGGTTCTGCGTTCGCGTATACTGAAAATCTACGATCGATCGATGACGCTTCCGTATGTTCTCCTGAAAATAACGACGCGGAGCTAACACCTCGAATCCCTATAATTTCGAATGCTTCTTTCTTCGGCTCTTGGCCCGCGTGTACTGAAAATCTACGATCGATCGATGACGCTTCCGTATGTTCTCGCAATAATGAAAACGCGGAGCTAACACCTCGAATCCCTATAATTTCGAATGCTTCTTTCTTCGGTTCTGCGTTCGCGTATACTGAAAATCTACGATCGATCGATGACGCTTCCGTATGTTCTCCTGAAAATAACGACGCGGAGCTAACACCTCGAATCCCTATTTCGAATGCTTCTTTCTTCGGCTCTTGGCCCGCGTGTACTGAAAATCTACGATCGATCGATGACGCTTCCGTATGTTCTCCTGAAAATAACGACGCGGAGCTAACACCTCGAATCCCTATTTCGAATGCTTCTTTCTTCGGCTCTTGGCCCGCGTGTACTGAAAATCTACGATCGATCGATGACGCTTCCGTATGTTCGCGTAATAATGAAAACGCGGAGCTAACACCTCGAATCCCTATAATTTCGAATGCTTCTTTCTTCGGCTCTTGGCCCGCGTGTACTGAAAATCTACGATCGATCGATGACGCTTCCGTATGTTCGCGTAATAATGAAAACGCGGAGCTAACACCTCGAATCCCTATTTCGAATGCTTCTTTCTTCGGCTCTTGGCCCGCGTGTACTGAAAATCTACGATCGATCGATGACGCTTCCGTATGTTCTCGTAATAATGAAAACGCGGAGCTAACACCTCGAATCCCTATAATTTCGATTGCTTCTTTCTTCGGCTCTGCGTTCGCGTGTACTGAAAATCTACGATCGATCGATGACGCTTCCGTATGTTCTCGTAATAATGAAAACGCGGAGCTAACACCTCGAATCCCTATTTCGAATGCTTCTTTCTTCGGCTCTGCGTTCGCGTGTACTGAAAATCTACGATCGATCGATGACGCTTCCGTATGTTCTCCTGAAAATAACGACGCGGAGCTAACACCTCGAATCCCTATTTCGAATGCTTCTTTCTTCGGCTCTTGGCCCGCGTGTACTGAAAATCTACGATCGATCGATGACGCTTCCGTATGTTCTCGCAATAATGAAAACGCGGAGCTAACACCTCGAATCCCTATAATTTCGAATGCTTCTTTCTTCGGTTCTGCGTTCGCGTATACTGAAAATCTACGATCGATCGATGACGCTTCCGTATGTTCTCCTGAAAATAACGACGCGGAGCTAACACCTCGAATCCCTATTTCGAATGCTTCTTTCTTCGGCTCTTGGCCCGCGTGTACTGAAAATCTACGATCGATCGATGACGCTTCCGTATGTTCGCGTAATAATGAAAACGCGGAGCTAACACCTCGAATCCCTATTTCGAATGCTTCTTTCTTCGGCTCTTGGCCCGCGTGTACTGAAAATCTACGATCGATCGATGACGCTTCCGTATGTTCTCCTGAAAATAACGACGCGGAGCTAACACCTCGAATCCCTATTTCGAATGCTTCTTTCTTCGGCTCTTGGCCCGCGTGTACTGAAAATCTACGATCGATCGATGACGCTTCCGTATGTTCTCCTGAAAATAACGACGCGGAGCTAACACCTCGAATCCCTATAATTTCGAATGCTTCTTTCTTCGGCTCTTGGCCCGCGTGTACCGAAAATCTACGATCGATCGATGACGCTTCCGTATGTTCTCGCAATAATGAAAACGCGGAGCTAACACCTCGAATCCCTATAATTTCGAATGCTTCTTTCTTCGGTTCTGCGTTCGCGTATACTGAAAATCTACGATCGATCGATGACGCTTCCGTATGTTCTCCTGAAAATAACGACGCGGAGCTAACACCTCGAATCCCTATTTCGAATGCTTCTTTCTTCGGCTCTTGGCCCGCGTGTACTGAAAATCTACGATCGATCGATGACGCTTCCGTATGTTCTCCTGAAAATAACGACGCGGAGCTAACACCTCGAATCCCTATTTCGAATGCTTCTTTCTTCGGCTCTTGGCCCGCGTGTACTGAAAATCTACGATCGATCGATGATGCTTCCGTATGTTCGCGTAATAATGAAAACGCGGAGCTAACACCTCGAATCCCTATTTCGCATGTTTCTCTTTTCGGCTCTTGGCCCGCGTGTACTGAAAATCTACGATCGATCGATGACGCTTCCGTATGTTCTCCTGAAAATAACGACGCGGAGCTAACACCTCGAATCCCTATTTCGAATGCTTCTTTCTTCGGCTCTTGGCCCGCGTGTACTGAAAATCTACGATCGATCGATGACGCTCCCGTATGTTCTCCTGAAAATAACGACGCGGAGCTAACACCTCGAATCCCTATAATTTCGAATGCTTCTTTCTTCGGCTCTTGGCCCGCTTGTACTGAAAATCTACGATCGATCGATGACGCTTCCGTATGTTCTCGCAATAATGAAAACGCGGAGCTAACACCTCGAATCCCTATAATTTCGAATGCTTCTTTCTTCGGTTCTGCGTTCGCGTATACTGAAAATCTACGATCGATCGATGACGCTTCCGTATGTTCTCCTGAAAATAACGACGCGGAGCTAACACCTCGAATCCCTATTTCGAATGCTTCTTTCTTCGGCTCTTGGCCCGCGTGTACTGAAAATCTACGATCGATCGATGACGCTTCCGTATGTTCTCCTGAAAATAACGACGCGGAGCTAACACCTCGAATCCCTATTTCGAATGCTTCTTTCTTCGGCTCTTGGCCCGCGTGTACTGAAAATCTACGATCGATCGATGATGCTTCCGTATGTTCGCGTAATAATGAAAACGCGGAGCTAACACCTCGAATCCCTATTTCGCATGTTTCTCTTTTCGGCTCTTGGCCCGCGTGTACTGAAAATCTACGATCGATCGATGACGCTTCCGTATGTTCTCCTGAAAATAACGACGCGGAGCTAACACCTCGAATCCCTATTTCGAATGCTTCTTTCTTCGGCTCTTGGCCCGCGTGTACTGAAAATCTACGATCGATCGATGACGCTTCCGTATGTTCGCGTAATAATGAAAACGCGGAGCTAACACCTCGAATCCCTATTTTGAATGTTTCTCTCTTCGGCTCTTGGCCCGCGTGTACTGGAAATCTACGATCGATCGATGACGCTTCCGTATGTTCTCGCAATAATGAAAACGCGGAGCTAACACCTCGAATCCCTATAATTTCGAATGCTTCTTTCTTCGGTTCTGCGTTCGCGTATACTGAAAATCTACGATCGATCGATGACGCTTCCGTATGTTCTCCTGAAAATAACGACGCGGAGCTAACACCTCGAATATCTATTTCGAATGCTTCTTTCTTCGGTTCTGCGTTCGCGTATACTGAAAATCTACGATCGATCGATGACGCTTCCGTATGTTCTCCTGAAAATAACGACGCGGAGCTAACACCTCGAATCCCTATAATTTCGAATGCTTCTTTCTTCGGTTCTGCGTTCGCGTATTCTTAAAATCTACGATCGATCGATGAAGCTTCCGTATGTTCCCCTGAAAATCGAAACGCGGAGCTAACACCTCGAATCCCTATATTTTCGAATGTTTCTTCCTTCGGCTCTTGGCCCGCGTATTCTTAAAATCTACGATCGATCAGGTACCGTCGTAAAGTAATGGATTGAAAAATGTATATCGCACGTCATCAGACGAACGAGTCCATTCGCGCTTACGTACCCACACTACGCTGCTCGTCCAATTGACGTTTTGAATAACAGCATACAAAATGAGCGGACACCTATTCATCAGGTGAACATTGAAAGTGATTATTTTCGGTTTATTCGAATTTATCCAAGATCTTTACGCTCGACTAAAGGAACAATCGTTCTTTCGGATCAAATATCATTTGTGCTCATTGCAACCTATGTTGTTCGAATAGTCTGCCAAATTCTTCTGTATGGATAAATGATTTTACCGAACCAATGAATCTTTTTATTAATCTTGATTTTGTGAAGATTTTATCCAAGAATAAAACGGCTCGAAAGTATAGAGTGTGATATTCTTATCTTGAGACATCGAAATGTCTCAAGAAATACCTATCGTACACAAAATTGTACCGAAATGAAAACTTTTCAATCTCGTAGGGAAAAATTGAGCCCGTGAAAATCGACCCCCCACCCCCAATCCCTGAGGGCGGGAGGGGTCGTAACTTCAAAATTACAGATTTGAACCTGTATATTGTTCTCATTATTATTCCGAAGATTCGGATTTATCATGAAAAAATACGCAAGATTCATTGGAAAGATTTCGATCGGTTCGAGAAACACGACGCTGTAATTGCAAAAACCAGAAATTTCGATTATTTCAAGCATTGCACGAGAATTTGAAAATGAGGACTTCCGTGTTGACTGTTTCCAGGGGACCAATTCGATTGTGCGTAATTTCACCTCGATCACCTCGAAGGCGTTCAGAAATTAGTCGGTTC
>CAUJGY010000079.1:0-73000 GCA_963170745.1 Phymatocera aterrima
TCCAACCTTTGATGACCGAAAATATGCTTGGAAAAAAGTTATTTCGCATGGTACGAAAAAGAGATGATCGAAAATATCTGTCTCCAGAATCGAAATCGAACTTTGGTGGGTGGGTTTATAGGTGTATTTTGACCCGCTGAATCCAAAAATCCAAACTTTGTTACACGAAAATACACCTGGAAAGAAGTTATTTCGCATGGTACGAAAAAGAGATGATCGAAAATATTTTCTTTCAGAATCGAAATCGGACTTTAATGGGTGAGTTTCTAGGTGTATTTCGACCCGCTGAATCCGAAAATTTAACCTCTGATGACCGAAAATATGCTTGGAAAAAAGTTACTCCGCATGGTACGAAAAAGAGATGATCGAAAATATTTTTTTTCAGAATCAAAATCGGACTTTGATGGGTGAGCTTCTAGGTGTATTTCGAACCGCTGAATCTGAAAATCCAAACTTTGATTGCCAAAAATATGCTTGGAAAAAAGTTATTTCGCATGGTACGAAAAAGAGATGATCGAAAACATCTGTCTCCAGAATCGAAATCGAACTTTGATGGGTGGGTTTATAGGTGTATTTTGACCCGCTGAATCCAAAAATCCAACCTTTGTTACACGAAAATACACCTGGAAAGAAGTTATTTCGCATGGTACGAAAAAGAGATGATCGAAAATATTTTTTTTCAGAATCAAAATCGGACTTTAATGGGTGAGTTTCTAGGTGTATTTCGACTCACTGAATCCGAAAATCCAACCTCTGATGACCAAAAATATGCTTGGAAAAAAGTTATTTCCTACGGTACGAAAAAGAGATGATCGAAAATATATTTTTCCAGAATCAAAATCGGACTTTGATGGGTGAGTTTCTAGGTGTATTTCGACTCGCTGAATCCGAAAATCCAACCTTTGATGACCAAAAATATGCTTGGAAAAAAGTTATTTCGCATGGTACGGAAAAGAGATGATCGAAAACATCTGTCTCCAGAATCGAAATCGAACTTTGATGGGTGGGTTTATAGGTGCATTTTGACCCGCTGAATCCGAGAATCCAAGCTTTGATGACCAAAAATATGCTTTGAAAAAAGTTATTTCGCATGGTACGAAAAAGAGATGATCGAAAATATCTGTCTCCAGAATCAAAATCGAACTTCGATGGGTGGGTTCATAGGTGTATTTTGACCCGCTGAATCCAAAAATCCAACCTCTGTTACACGAAAATACTCCTGGAAAGAAGTTATTCCGCATGGTACGAAAAAGAGATGATCGAAAATATTTTTTTTCAGAATCAAAATCGGACTTTGATGGGTGAGTTTCTAGGTGTATTCCGACCCGCTGATTCCGAAAATCCGAACTTTGATGACCAAAAATATGCTTGGAAAAAAGTTATTTCGCATGGTACGAAAAAGAGATGATCGAAAATATCTGTCTCCAGAATCGAAATCGAACTTTGGTGGGTGGGTTTATAGGTGTATTTTGACCCGCTGAATCCAAAAATCCAAACTTTGTTACACGAAAATACACCTGGAAAGAAGTTATTTCGCATGGTACGAAAAAGAGATGATCGAAAATATTTTCTTTCAGAATCAAAATCGGACTTTATTGGGTGAGTTTCTAGGTGTATTTCGACCCGCTGAATCCGAAAATTTAACCTCTGATGACCGAAAATATGCTTGGAAAAAAGTTACTCCGCATGGTACGAAAAAGAGATGATCGAAAATATCTGTCTCCAGAATCGAAATCGAACTTTGGTGGGTGGGTTTATAGGTGTATTTTGACCCGCTGAATCCAAAAATCCAAACTTTGTTACACGAAAATACACCTGGAAAGAAGTTATTTCGCATGGTACGAAAAAGAGATGATCGAAAATATTTTCTTTCAGAATCGAAATCGGACTTTAATGGGTGAGTTTCTAGGTGTATTTCGACCCGCTGAATCCGAAAATTTAACCTCTGATGACCGAAAATATGCTTGGAAAAAAGTTACTCCGCATGGTACGAAAAAGAGATGATCGAAAATATTTTTTTTCAGAATCAAAATCGGACTTTGATGGGTGAGTTTCTAGGTGTATTTCGAACCGCTGAATCTGAAAATCCAAACTTTGATTGCCAAAAATATGCTTGGAAAAAAGTTATTTCGCATGGTACGAAAAAGAGATGATCGAAAACATCTGTCTCCAGAATCGAAATCGAACTTTGATGGGTGGGTTTATAGGTGTATTTTGACCCGCTGAATCCAAAAATCCAACCTTTGTTACACGAAAATACACCTGGAAAGAAGTTATTTCGCATGGTACGAAAAAGAGATGATCGAAAATATTTTTTTTCAGAATCAAAATCGGACTTTAATGGGTGAGTTTCTAGGTGTATTTCGACTCACTGAATCCGAAAATCCAACCTCTGATGACCAAAAATATGCTTGGAAAAAAGTTATTTCCTACGGTACGAAAAAGAGATGATCGAAAATATATTTTTCCAGAATCAAAATCGGACTTTGATGGGTGAGTTTCTAGGTGTATTTCGACTCGCTGAATCCGAAAATCCAACCTTTGATGACCAAAATTATGCTTGGAAAAAAGTTATTTCGCATGGTACGGAAAAGAGATGATCGAAAACATCTGTCTCCAGAATCGAAATCGAACTTTGATGGGTGGGTTTATAGGTGCATTTTGACCCGCTGAATCCAAAAATCCAACCTCTGTTACACGAAAATACTCCTGGAAAGAAGTTATTCCGCATGGTACGAAAAAGAGATGATCGAAAATATTTTTTTTCAGAATCAAAATCGGACTTTGATGGGTGAGTTTCTAGGTGTATTCCGACCCGCTGATTCCGAAAATCCGAACTTTGATGACCAAAAATATGCTTGGAAAAAAGTTATTTCGCATGGTACGAAAAAGAGATGATCGAAAATATCTGTCTCCAGAATCGAAATCAAACTTTGGTGGGTGGGTTTATAGGTGTATTTTGACCCGCTGAATCCAAAAATCCAAACTTTGTTACACGAAAATACACCTGGAAAGAAGTTATTTCGCATGGTACGAAAAAGAGATGATCGAAAATATTTTCTTTCAGAATCAAAATCGGACTTTATTGGGTGAGTTTCTAGGTGTATTTCGACCCGCTGAATCCGAAAATTTAACCTCTGATGACCGAAAATATGCTTGGAAAAAAGTTACTCCGCATGGTACGAAAAAGAGATGATCGAAAATATTTTTTTTCAGAATCAAAATCGGACTTTGATGGGAGAGTTTCTAGGTGTATTTCGACCCGCTGAATCTGAAAATCCAAACTTTGATTGCCAAAAATATGCTTGGAAAAAAGTTATTTCGCATGGTACGAAAAAGAGATGATCGGAAATATCTTTCTCCAGAATCGAAGTCGAACTTTGATGGGTGGGTTTATAGGTGTATTTTGACCCGCTGAATCCAAAAATCCAACCTTTGTTACACGAAAATACACCTGGAAAGAAGTTATTCCGCATGGTACGAAAAAGAGATGATCGAAAATATTTTTTTTCAGAATCAAAATCGGACTTTAATGGGTGAGTTTCTAGGTGTATTCCGACCCGCTGAATCCGAAAATCCAACCTTTGATTTCCAAAAATATGCTTGGAAAAAAGTTATTTCGCATGGTACGAAAAAGAGATGATCGAAAATATCTGTCTCCAGAATCGAAATCGAACTTTGATGGGTGGGTTTAAAGGTGTATTTTGACCCGCTGAATCCGAGAATCCAAGCTTTGATGACCAAAAATATGCTTGGAAAAAAGTTATTTCGCATGGTACGAAAAAGAGATGATCGAAAATATCTGTCTCCAGAATCGAAATCGAACTTTGATGGGTGGGTGTAAAGGTGTATTTCGACCCGCTAGATCCGAAAATCCAACCTTTGATGACCGAAAATATGCTTGGAAAAAAGTTATTTCGCATGGTACGAAAAAGAGATGATCGAAAATATCTGTCTCCAGAATCGAAATCGAACTTTGGTGGGTGGGTTTATAGGTGTATTTTGACCCGCTGAATCCAAAAATCCAAACTTTGTTACACGAAAATACACCTGGAAAGAAGTTATTTCGCATGGTACGAAAAAGAGATGATCGGAAATATCTCTCTCCAGAATCGAAGTCGAAATTTGATGGGTGGGTTCATAGGTGTATTTTGACCCGCTGAATCCAAAAATCCAACCTTTGTTACACGAAAATACACCTGGAAAGAAGTTATTTCGCATGGTACGAAAAAGAGATGATCGAAAATATTTTTTTTCAGAATCAAAATCGGACTTTAATGGGTGAGTTTCTAGGTGTATTTCGACCCGCTGAATCCGAAAATCCAACCTTTGATGTCCAAAAATATGCTTGGAAAAAAGTTATTTCGCATGGTACGAAAAAGAGATGATCGAAAATATCTGTCTCCAGAATCGAAATCGAACTTTGATGGGTGGGTTTAAAGGTGTATTTCGACCCGCTAGATCCGAAAATCCAACCTTTGATGACCGAAAATATGCTTGGAAAAAAGTTATTTCGCATGGTACGAAAAAGAGATGATCGAAAATATCTGTCTCCAGAATCGAAATCGAACTTTGGTGGGTGGGTTCATAGGTGTATTTTGACCCGCTGAATCCAAAAATCCAACCTTTGTTACACGAAAATACACCTGGAAAGAAGTTATTTCGCATGGTACGAAAAAGAGATGATCGAAAATATTTTTTTTCAGAATCAAAATCGGACTTTGATGGGTGAGTTTCTAGGTGTATTTCGAACCGCTGAATCTGAAAATCCAAACTTTGATTGCCAAAAATATGCTTGGAAAAAAGTTATTTCGCATGGTACGGAAAAGAGATGATCGAAAACATCTGTCTCCAGAATCGAAATCGAACTTTGATGGGTGGGTTTATAGATGTATTTTGACCCGCTGAATCCAAAAATCCAACCTTTGTTACACGAAAATACACCTGGAAAGAAGTTATTTCGCATGGTACGAAAAAGAGATGATCGAAAATATTTTTTTTCAGAATCAAAATCGGACTTTAATGGGTGAGTTTCTAGGTGTATTTCGACTCACTGAATCCGAAAATCCAACCTCTGATGACCAAAAATATGCTTGGAAAAAAGTTATTTCCTACGGTACGAAAAAGAGATGATCGAAAATATATTTTTCCAGAATCAAAATCGGACTTTGATGGGTGAGTTTCTAGGTGTATTTCGACTCGCTGAATCCGAAAATCCAACCTTTGATGACCAAAAATATGCTTGGAAAAAAGTTATTTCGCATGGTACGGAAAAGAGATGATCGAAAACATCTGTCTCCAGAATCGAAATCGAACTTTGATGGGTGGGTTTATAGGTGTATTTTGACCCGCTGAATCCGAGAATCCAAGCTTTGATGACCAAAAATATGCTTTGAAAAAAGTTATTTCGCATGGTACGAAAAAGAGATGATCGAAAATATCTGTCTCCAGAATCAAAATCGAACTTCGATGGGTGGGTTCATAGGTGTATTTTGACCCGCTGAATCCAAAAATCCAACCTCTGTTACACGAAAATACTCCTGGATAGAAGTTATTCCGCATGGTACGAAAAAGAGATGATCGAAAATATTTTTTTTCAGAATCAAAATCGGACTTTGATGGGTGAGTTTCTAGGTGTATTCCGACCCGCTGATTCCGAAAATCCGAACTTTGATTACCAAAAATATGCTTGGAAAAAAGTTATTTCGCATGGTACGAAAAAGAGATGATCGAAAATATCTGTCTCCAGAATCGAAATCGAACTTTGGTGGGTGGGTTTATAGGTGTATTTTGACCCGCTGAATCCAAAAATCCAAACTTTGTTACACGAAAATACACCTGGAAAGAAGTTATTTCGCATGGTACGAAAAAGAGATGATCGACAATATTTTCTTTCAGAATCGGAATCGGACTTTAATGGGTGAGTTTCTAGGTGTATTTCGACCCGCTGAATCCGAAAATTTAACCTCTGATGACCGAAAATATGCTTGGAAAAAAGTTACTCCGCATGGTACGAAAAGAGATGATCGAAAATATTTTTTTTCAGAATCAAAATCGGACTTTGATGGGTGAGTTTCTAGGTGTATTTCGAACCGCTGAATCTGAAAATTCAAACTTTGATTGCCAAAAATATGCTTGGAAAAAAGTTATTTCGCATGGTACGAAAAAGAGATGATCGAAAACATCTGTCTCCAGAATCGAAATCGAACTTTGATGGGTGGGTTTATAGGTGTATTTTGACCCGCTGAATCCAAAAATCCAACTTTTGTTACACGAAAATACACCTGGAAAGAAGTTATTTCGCATGGTACGAAAAAGAGATGATCGAAAATATTTTTTTTCAGAATCAAAATCGGACTTTAATGGGTGAGTTTCTAGGTGTATTTCGACTCACTGAATCCGAAAATCCAACCTCTGATGACCAAAAATATGCTTGGAAAAAAGTCATTTCGCACGGTACGAAAAAGAGATGATCGAAAATATATTTTTCCAGAATCAAAATCGGACTTTGATGGGTGAGTTTCTAGGTGTATTTCGACTCGCTGAATCCGAAAATCCAACCTTTGATGACCAAAAATATGCTTGGAAAAAAGTTATTTCGCATGGTACGGAAAAGAGATGATCGAAAACATCTGTCTCCAGAATCGAAATCGAACTTTGATGGGTGGGTTTATAGGTGTATTTTGACCCGATGAATCCGAGAATCCAAGCTTTGATGACCAAAAATATGCTTTGAAAAAAGTTATTTCGCATGGTACGAAAAAGAGATGATCGAAAATATCTGTCTCCAGAATCAAAATCGAACTTCGATGGGTGGGTTCATAGGTGTATTTTGACCCGCTGAATCCAAAAATCCAACCTCTGTTACACGAAAATACTCCTGGAAAGAAGTTATTCCGCATGGTACGAAAAAGAGATGATCGAAAATATTTTTTTTCAGAATCAAAATCGGACTTTGATGGGTGAGTTTCTAGGTGTATTCCGACCCGCTGAATCCGAAAATCCAACCTTTGATTTCCAAAAATATGCTTGGAAAAAAGTTATTTCGCATGGTACGAAAAAGAGATGATCGAAAATATCTGTCTCCAGAATCGAAATCGAACTTTGATGGGTGGGTTTAAAGGTGTATTTTGACCCGCTGAATCCGAGAATCCAAGCTTTGATGACCAAAAATATGCTTGGAAAAAAGTTATTTCGCATGGTACGAAAAAGAGATGATCGAAAATATCTGTCTCCAGAATCGAAATCGAACTTTGATGGGTGGGTGTAAAGGTGTATTTCGACCCGCTAGATCCGAAAATCCAACCTTTGATGACCGAAAATATGCTTGGAAAAAAGTTATTTCGCATGGTACGAAAAAGAGATGATCGAAAATATCTGTCTCCAGAATCGAAATCGAACTTTGGTGGGTGGGTTTATAGGTGTATTTTGACCCGCTGAATCCAAAAATCCAAACTTTGTTACACGAAAATACACCTGGAAAGAAGTTATTTCGCATGGTACGAAAAAGAGATGATCGGAAATATCTCTCTCCAGAATCGAAGTCGAAATTTGATGGGTGGGTTCATAGGTGTATTTTGACCCGCTGAATCCAAAAATCCAATCTTTGTTACACGAAAATACACCTGGAAAGAAGTTATTTCGCATGGTACGAAAAAGAGATGATCGAAAATATTTTTTTTCAGAATCAAAATCGGACTTTAATGGGTGAGTTTCTAGGTGTATTTCGACCCGCTGAATCCGAAAATCCAACCTTTGATGTCCAAAAATATGCTTGGAAAAAAGTTATTTCGCATGGTACGAAAAAGAGATGATCGAAAATATCTGTCTCCAGAATCGAAATCGAACTTTGATGGGTGGGTTTAAAGGTGTATTTCGACCCGCTAGATCCGAAAATCCAACCTTTGATGACCGAAAATATGCTTGGAAAAAAGTTATTTCGCATGGTACGAAAAAGAGATGATCGAAAATATCTGTCTCCAGAATCGAAATCGAACTTTGGTGGGTGGGTTCATAGGTGTATTTTGACCCGCTGAATCCAAAAATCCAACCTTTGTTACACGAAAATACACCTGGAAAGAAGTTATTTCGCATGGTACGAAAAAGAGATGATCGAAAATATTTTTTTTCAGAATCAAAATCGGACTTTGATGGGTGAGTTTCTAGGTGTATTTCGAACCGCTGAATCTGAAAATCCAAACTTTGATTGCCAAAAATATGCTTGGAAAAAAGTTATTTCGCATGGTACGGAAAAGAGATGATCGAAAACATCTGTCTCCAGAATCGAAATCGAACTTTGATGGGTGGGTTTATAGATGTATTTTGACCCGCTGAATCCAAAAATCCAACCTTTGTTACACGAAAATACACCTGGAAAGAAGTTATTTCGCATGGTACGAAAAAGAGATGATCGAAAATATTTTTTTTCAGAATCAAAATCGGACTTTAATGGGTGAGTTTCTAGGTGTATTTCGACTCACTGAATCCGAAAATCCAACCTCTGATGACCAAAAATATGCTTGGAAAAAAGTTATTTCCTACGGTACGAAAAAGAGATGATCGAAAATATATTTTTCCAGAATCAAAATCGGACTTTGATGGGTGAGTTTCTAGGTGTATTTCGACTCGCTGAATCCGAAAATCCAACCTTTGATGACCAAAAATATGCTTGGAAAAAAGTTATTTCGCATGGTACGGAAAAGAGATGATCGAAAACATCTGTCTCCAGAATCGAAATCGAACTTTGATGGGTGGGTTTATAGGTGTATTTTGACCCGCTGAATCCGAGAATCCAAGCTTTGATGACCAAAAATATGCTTTGAAAAAAGTTATTTCGCATGGTACGAAAAAGAGATGATCGAAAATATCTGTCTCCAGAATCAAAATCGAACTTCGATGGGTGGGTTCATAGGTGTATTTTGACCCGCTGAATCCAAAAATCCAACCTCTGTTACACGAAAATACTCCTGGATAGAAGTTATTCCGCATGGTACGAAAAAGAGATGATCGAAAATATTTTTTTTCAGAATCAAAATCGGACTTTGATGGGTGAGTTTCTAGGTGTATTCCGACCCGCTGATTCCGAAAATCCGAACTTTGATTACCAAAAATATGCTTGGAAAAAAGTTATTTCGCATGGTACGAAAAAGAGATGATCGAAAATATCTGTCTCCAGAATCGAAATCGAACTTTGGTGGGTGGGTTTATAGGTGTATTTTGACCCGCTGAATCCAAAAATCCAAACTTTGTTACACGAAAATACACCTGGAAAGAAGTTATTTCGCATGGTACGAAAAAGAGATGATCGACAATATTTTCTTTCAGAATCGGAATCGGACTTTAATGGGTGAGTTTCTAGGTGTATTTCGACCCGCTGAATCCGAAAATTTAACCTCTGATGACCGAAAATATGCTTGGAAAAAAGTTACTCCGCATGGTACGAAAAGAGATGATCGAAAATATTTTTTTTCAGAATCAAAATCGGACTTTGATGGGTGAGTTTCTAGGTGTATTTCGAACCGCTGAATCTGAAAATTCAAACTTTGATTGCCAAAAATATGCTTGGAAAAAAGTTATTTCGCATGGTACGAAAAAGAGATGATCGAAAACATCTGTCTCCAGAATCGAAATCGAACTTTGATGGGTGGGTTTATAGGTGTATTTTGACCCGCTGAATCCAAAAATCCAACTTTTGTTACACGAAAATACACCTGGAAAGAAGTTATTTCGCATGGTACGAAAAAGAGATGATCGAAAATATTTTTTTTCAGAATCAAAATCGGACTTTAATGGGTGAGTTTCTAGGTGTATTTCGACTCACTGAATCCGAAAATCCAACCTCTGATGACCAAAAATATGCTTGGAAAAAAGTCATTTCGCACGGTACGAAAAAGAGATGATCGAAAATATATTTTTCCAGAATCAAAATCGGACTTTGATGGGTGAGTTTCTAGGTGTATTTCGACTCGCTGAATCCGAAAATCCAACCTTTGATGACCAAAAATATGCTTGGAAAAAAGTTATTTCGCATGGTACGGAAAAGAGATGATCGAAAACATCTGTCTCCAGAATCGAAATCGAACTTTGATGGGTGGGTTTATAGGTGTATTTTGACCCGATGAATCCGAGAATCCAAGCTTTGATGACCAAAAATATGCTTTGAAAAAAGTTATTTCGCATGGTACGAAAAAGAGATGATCGAAAATATCTGTCTCCAGAATCAAAATCGAACTTCGATGGGTGGGTTCATAGGTGTATTTTGACCCGCTGAATCCAAAAATCCAACCTCTGTTACACGAAAATACTCCTGGAAAGAAGTTATTCCGCATGGTACGAAAAAGAGATGATCGAAAATATTTTTTTTCAGAATCAAAATCGGACTTTGATGGGTGAGTTTCTAGGTGTATTCCGACCCGCTGATTCCGAAAATCCGAACTTTGATGACCAAAAATTTGCTTGGAAAAAAGTTATTTCGCATGGTACGAAAAAGAGATGATCGAAAATATCTGTCTCCAGAATCGAAATCGAACTTTGGTGGGTGGGTTTATAGGTGTATTTTGACCCGCTGAATCCAAAAATCCAAACTTTGTTACACGAAAATACACCTGGAAAGAAGTTATTTCGCATGGTACGAAAAAGAGATGATCGAAAATATTTTCTTTCAGAATCAAAATCGGACTTTATTGGGTGAGTTTCTAGGTGTATTTCGACCCGCTGAATCCGAAAATTCAACCTCTGATGACCGAAAATATGCTTGGTAAAAAGTTACTCCGCATGGTACGAAAAAGAGATGATCGAAAATATTTTTTTTCAGAATCAAAATCGGACTTTGATGGGAGAGTTTCTAGGTGTATTCCGACCCGCTGAATCTGAAAATCCAAACTTTGATTGCCAAAAATATGCTTGGAAAAAAGTTATTTCGCATGGTACGAAAAAGAGATGATCGGAAATATCTCTCTCCAGAATCGAAGTCGAACTTTGATGGGTGGGTTCATAGGTGTATTTTGACCCGCTGAATCCAAAAATCCAACCTTTGTTACACGAAAATACACCTGGAAAGAAGTTATTTCGCATGGTACGAAAAAGAGATGATCGAAAATATTTTTTTTCAGAATCAAAATCGGACTTTAATGGGTGAGTTTCTAGGTGTATTTCGACCCGCTGAATCCGAAAATCCAACCTTTGATGTCCAAAAATATGCTTGGAAAAAAGTTATTTCGCATGGTACGAAAAAGAGATGATCGAAAATATCTGTCTCCAGAATCGAAATCGAACTTTGATGGGTGGGTTTAAAGGTGTATTTCGACCCGCTAGATCCGAGAATCCAACCTTTGATGACCGAAAATATGTTCGGAAAAAAGTTATTTCGCATGGTACGAAAAAGAGATGATCGAAAATATCTGTCTCCAGAATCGAAATCGAACTTTGGTGGGTGGGTTTATAGGTGTATTTTGACCCGCTGAATCCAAAAATCCAAACTTTGTTACACGAAAATACACCTGGAAAGAAGTTATTTCGCATGGTACGAAAAAGAGATGATCGAAAATATTTTCTTTCAGAATCAAAATCGGACTTTATTGGGTGAGTTTCTAGGTGTATTTCGACCCGCTGAATCCGAAAATTCAACCTCTGATGACCGAAAATATGCTTGGAAAAAAGTTACTCCGCATGGTACGAAAAAGAGATGATCGAAAATATTTTTTTTCAGAATCAAAATCGGACTTTGATGGGAGAGTTTCTAGGTGTATTCCGACCCGCTGAATCTGAAAATCCAAACTTTGATTGCCAAAAATATGCTTGGAAAAAAGTTATTTCGCATGGTACGGAAAAGAGATGATCGAAAACATCTGTCTCCAGAATCGAAATCGAACTTTGATGGGTGGGTTTATAGGTGTATTTTGACCCGATGAATCCGAGAATCCAAGCTTTGATGACCAAAAATATGCTTTGAAAAAAGTTATTTCGCATGGTACGAAAAAGAGATGATCGAAAATATCTGTCTCCAGAATCAAAATCGAACTTCGATGGGTGGGTTCATAGGTGTATTTTGACCCGCTGAATCCAAAAATCCAACCTCTGTTACACGAAAATACTCCTGGAAAGAAGTTATTCCGCATGGTACGAAAAAGAGATGATCGAAAATATTTTTTTTCAGAATCAAAATCGGACTTTGATGGGTGAGTTTCTAGGTGTATTCCGACCCGCTGATTCCGAAAATCCGAACTTTGATGACCAAAAATATGCTTGGAAAAAAGTTATTTCGCATGGTACGAAAAAGAGATGATCGAAAATATCTGTCTCCAGAATCGAAATCGAACTTTGGTGGGTGGGTTTATAGGTGTATTTTGACCCGCTGAATCCAAAAATCCAAACTTTGTTACACGAAAATACACCTGGAAAGAAGTTATTTCGCATGGTACGAAAAAGAGATGATCGAAAATATTTTCTTTCAGAATCAAAATCGGACTTTATTGGGTGAGTTTCTAGGTGTATTTCGACCCGCTGAATCCGAAAATTCAACCTCTGATGACCGAAAATATGCTTGGAAAAAAGTTACTCCGCATGGTACGAAAAAGAGATGATCGAAAATATTTTTTTTCAGAATCAAAATCGGACTTTGATGGGAGAGTTTCTAGGTGTATTCCGACCCGCTGAATCTGAAAATCCAAACTTTGATTGCCAAAAATATGCTTGGAAAAAAGTTATTTCGCATGGTACGAAAAAGAGATGATCGGAAATATCTCTCTCCAGAATCGAAGTCGAACTTTGATGGGTGGGTTCATAGGTGTATTTTGACCCGCTGAATCCAAAAATCCAACCTTTGTTACACGAAAATACACCTGGAAAGAAGTTATTTCGCATGGTACGAAAAAGAGATGATCGAAAATATTTTTTTTCAGAATCAAAATCGGACTTTAATGGGTGAGTTTCTAGGTGTATTTCGACCCGCTGAATCCGAAAATCCAACCTTTGATGTCCAAAAATATGCTTGGAAAAAAGTTATTTCGCATGGTACGAAAAAGAGATGATCGAAAATATCTGTCTCCAGAATCGAAATCGAACTTTGATGGGTGGGTTTAAAGGTGTATTTCGACCCGCTAGATCCGAGAATCCAACCTTTGATGACCGAAAATATGTTCGGAAAAAAGTTATTTCGCATGGTACGAAAAAGAGATGATCGAAAATATCTGTCTCCAGAATCGAAATCGAACTTTGGTGGGTGGGTTTATAGGTGTATTTTGACCCGCTGAATCCAAAAATCCAAACTTTGTTACACGAAAATACACCTGGAAAGAAGTTATTTCGCATGGTACGAAAAAGAGATGATCGAAAATATTTTCTTTCAGAATCAAAATCGGACTTTATTGGGTGAGTTTCTAGGTGTATTTCGACCCGCTGAATCCGAAAATTCAACCTCTGATGACCGAAAATATGCTTGGAAAAAAGTTACTCCGCATGGTACGAAAAAGAGATGATCGAAAATATTTTTTTTCAGAATCAAAATCGGACTTTGATGGGAGAGTTTCTAGGTGTATTCCGACCCGCTGAATCTGAAAATCCAAACTTTGATTGCCAAAAATATGCTTGGAAAAAAGTTATTTCGCATGGTACGAAAAAGAGATGATCGGAAATATCTTTCTCCAGAATCGAAGTCGAACTTTGATGGGTGGGTTCATAGGTGTATTTTGACCCGCTGAATCCAAAAATCCAACCTTTGTTACACGAAAATACACCTGGAAAGAAGTTATTCCGCATGGTACGAAAAAGAGATGATCGAAAATATTTTTTTTCAGAATCAAAATCGGACTTTAATGGGTGAGTTTCTAGGTGTATTCCGACCCGCTGAATCCGAAAATCCAACCTTTGATTTCCAAAAATATGCTTGGAAAAAAGTTATTTCGCATGGTACGAAAAAGAGATGATCGAAAATATCTGTCTCCAGAATCGAAATCGAACTTTGATGGGTGGGTTTAAAGGTGTATTTTGACCCGCTGAATCCGAGAATCCAAGCTTTGATGACCAAAAATATGCTTGGAAAAAAGTTATTTCGCATGGTACGAAAAAGAGATGATCGAAAATATCTGTCTCCAGAATCGAAATCGAACTTTGATGGGTGGGTGTAAAGGTGTATTTCGACCCGCTAGATCCGAAAATCCAACCTTTGATGACCGAAAATATGCTTGGAAAAAAGTTATTTCGCATGGTACGAAAAAGAGATGATCGAAAATATCTGTCTCCAGAATCGAAATCGAACTTTGGTGGGTGGGTTTATAGGTGTATTTTGACCCGCTGAATCCAAAAATCCAAACTTTGTTACACGAAAATACACCTGGAAAGAAGTTATTTCGCATGGTACGAAAAAGAGATGATCGGAAATATCTCTCTCCAGAATCGAAGTCGAAATTTGATGGGTGGGTTCATAGGTGTATTTTGACCCGCTGAATCCAAAAATCCAACCTTTGTTACACGAAAATACACCTGGAAAGAAGTTATTTCGCATGGTACGAAAAAGAGATGATCGAAAATATTTTTTTTCAGAATCAAAATCGGACTTTAATGGGTGAGTTTCTAGGTGTATTTCGACCCGCTGAATCCGAAAATCCAACCTTTGATGTCCAAAAATATGCTTGGAAAAAAGTTATTTCGCATGGTACGAAAAAGAGATGATCGAAAATATCTGTCTCCAGAATCGAAATCGAACTTTGATGGGTGGGTTTAAAGGTGTATTTCGACCCGCTAGATCCGAAAATCCAACCTTTGATGACCGAAAATATGCTTGGAAAAAAGTTATTTCGCATGGTACGAAAAAGAGATGATCGAAAATATCTGTCTCCAGAATCGAAATCGAACTTTGGTGGGTGGGTTTATAGGTGTATTTTGACCCGCTGAATCCAAAAATCCAAACTTTGTTACACGAAAATACACCTGGAAAGAAGTTATTTCGCATGGTACGAAAAAGAGATGATCGAAAATATTTTCTTTCAGAATCGAAATCGGACTTTAATGGGTGAGTTTCTAGGTGTATTTCGACCCGCTGAATCCGAAAATTTAACCTCTGATGACCGAAAATATGCTTGGAAAAAAGTTACTCCGCATGGTACGAAAAAGAGATGATCGAAAATATTTTTTTTCAGAATCAAAATCGGACTTTGATGGGTGAGTTTCTAGGTGTATTTCGAACCGCTGAATCTGAAAATCCAAACTTTGATTGCCAAAAATATGCTTGGAAAAAAGTTATTTCGCATGGTACGGAAAAGAGATGATCGAAAACATCTGTCTCCAGAATCGAAATCGAACTTTGATGGGTGGGTTTATAGATGTATTTTGACCCGCTGAATCCAAAAATCCAACCTTTGTTACACGAAAATACACCTGGAAAGAAGTTATTTCGCATGGTACGAAAAAGAGATGATCGAAAATATTTTTTTTCAGAATCAAAATCGGACTTTAATGGGTGAGTTTCTAGGTGTATTTCGACTCACTGAATCCGAAAATCCAACCTCTGATGACCAAAAATATGCTTGGAAAAAAGTTATTTCCTACGGTACGAAAAAGAGATGATCGAAAATATATTTTTCCAGAATCAAAATCGGACTTTGATGGGTGAGTTTCTAGGTGTATTTCGACTCGCTGAATCCGAAAATCCAACCTTTGATGACCAAAAATATGCTTGGAAAAAAGTTATTTCGCATGGTACGGAAAAGAGATGATCGAAAACATCTGTCTCCAGAATCGAAATCGAACTTTGATGGGTGGGTTTATAGGTGTATTTTGACCCGCTGAATCCGAGAATCCAAGCTTTGATGACCAAAAATATGCTTTGAAAAAAGTTATTTCGCATGGTACGAAAAAGAGATGATCGAAAATATCTGTCTCCAGAATCAAAATCGAACTTCGATGGGTGGGTTCATAGGTGTATTTTGACCCGCTGAATCCAAAAATCCAACCTCTGTTACACGAAAATACTCCTGGATAGAAGTTATTCCGCATGGTACGAAAAAGAGATGATCGAAAATATTTTTTTTCAGAATCAAAATCGGACTTTGATGGGTGAGTTTCTAGGTGTATTCCGACCCGCTGATTCCGAAAATCCGAACTTTGATGACCAAAAATATGCTTGGAAAAAAGTTATTTCGCATGGTACGAAAAAGAGATGATCGAAAATATCTGTCTCCAGAATCGAAATCGAACTTTGGTGGGTGGGTTTATAGGTGTATTTTGACCCGCTGAATCCAAAAATCCAAACTTTGTTACACGAAAATACACCTGGAAAGAAGTTATTTCGCATGGTACGAAAAAGAGATGATCGACAATATTTTCTTTCAGAATCGGAATCGGACTTTAATGGGTGAGTTTCTAGGTGTATTTCGACCCGCTGAATCCGAAAATTTAACCTCTGATGACCGAAAATATGCTTGGAAAAAAGTTACTCCGCATGGTACGAAAAGAGATGATCGAAAATATTTTTTTTCAGAATCAAAATCGGACTTTGATGGGTGAGTTTCTAGGTGTATTTCGAACCGCTGAATCTGAAAATTCAAACTTTGATTGCCAAAAATATGCTTGGAAAAAAGTTATTTCGCATGGTACGAAAAAGAGATGATCGAAAACATCTGTCTCCAGAATCGAAATCGAACTTTGATGGGTGGGTTTATAGGTGTATTTTGACCCGCTGAATCCAAAAATCCAACCTTTGTTACACGAAAATACACCTGGAAAGAAGTTATTTCGCATGGTACGAAAAAGAGATGATCGAAAATATTTTTTTTCAGAATCAAAATCGGACTTTAATGGGTGAGTTTCTAGGTGTATTTCGACTCACTGAATCCGAAAATCCAACCTCTGATGACCAAAAATATGCTTGGAAAAAAGTCATTTCGCACGGTACGAAAAAGAGATGATCGAAAATATATTTTTCCAGAATCAAAATCGGACTTTGATGGGTGAGTTTCTAGGTGTATTTCGACTCGCTGAATCCGAAAATCCAACCTTTGATGACCAAAAATATGCTTGGAAAAAAGTTATTTCGCATGGTACGGAAAAGAGATGATCGAAAACATCTGTCTCCAGAATCGAAATCGAACTTTGATGGGTGGGTTTATAGGTGTATTTTGACCCGATGAATCCGAGAATCCAAGCTTTGATGACCAAAAATATGCTTTGAAAAAAGTTATTTCGCATGGTACGAAAAAGAGATGATCGAAAATATCTGTCTCCAGAATCAAAATCGAACTTCGATGGGTGGGTTCATAGGTGTATTTTGACCCGCTGAATCCAAAAATCCAACCTCTGTTACACGAAAATACTCCTGGAAAGAAGTTATTCCGCATGGTACGAAAAAGAGATGATCGAAAATATTTTTTTTCAGAATCAAAATCGGACTTTGATGGGTGAGTTTCTAGGTGTATTCCGACCCGCTGATTCCGAAAATCCGAACTTTGATGACCAAAAATATGCTTGGAAAAAAGTTATTTCGCATGGTACGAAAAAGAGATGATCGAAAATATCTGTCTCCAGAATCGCAATCGAACTTTGGTGGGTGGGTTTATAGGTGTATTTTGACCCGCTGAATCCAAAAATCCAAACTTTGTTACACGAAAATACACCTGGAAAGAAGTTATTTCGCATGGTACGAAAAAGAGATGATCGAAAATATTTTCTTTCAGAATCAAAATCGGACTTTATTGGGTGAGTTTCTAGGTGTATTTCGACCCGCTGAATCCGAAAATTCAACCTCTGATGACCGAAAATATGCTTGGAAAAAAGTTACTCCGCATGGTACGAAAAAGAGATGATCGAAAATATTTTTTTTCAGAATCAAAATCGGACTTTGATGGGAGAGTTTCTAGGTGTATTCCGACCCGCTGAATCTGAAAATCCAAACTTTGATTGCCAAAAATATGCTTGGAAAAAAGTTATTTCGCATGGTACGAAAAAGAGATGATCGGAAATATCTCTCTCCAGAATCGAAGTCGAACTTTGATGGGTGGGTTCATAGGTGTATTTTGACCCGCTGAATCCAAAAATCCAACCTTTGTTACACGAAAATACACCTGGAAAGAAGTTATTTCGCATGGTACGAAAAAGAGATGATCGAAAATATTTTTTTTCAGAATCAGAATCGGACTTTAATGGGTGAGTTTCTAGGTGTATTTCGACCCGCTGAATCCGAAAATCCAACCTTTGATGTCCAAAAATATGCTTGGAAAAAAGTTATTTCGCATGGTACGAAAAAGAGATGATCGAAAATATCTGTCTCCAGAATCGAAATCGAACTTTGATGGGTGGGTTTAAAGGTGTATTTCGACCCGCTAGATCCGAGAATCCAACCTTTGATGACCGAAAATATGTTCGGAAAAAAGTTATTTCGCATGGTACGAAAAAGAGATGATCGAAAATATCTGTCTCCAGAATCGAAATCGAACTTTGGTGGGTGGGTTTATAGGTGTATTTTGACCCGCTGAATCCAAAAATCCAAACTTTGTTACACGAAAATACACCTGGAAAGAAGTTATTTCGCATGGTACGAAAAAGAGATGATCGAAAATATTTTCTTTCAGAATCAAAATCGGACTTTATTGGGTGAGTTTCTAGGTGTATTTCGACCCGCTGAATCCGAAAATTCAACCTCTGATGACCGAAAATATGCTTGGAAAAAAGTTACTCCGCATGGTACGAAAAAGAGATGATCGAAAATATTTTTTTTCAGAATCAAAATCGGACTTTGATGGGAGAGTTTCTAGGTGTATTCCGACCCGCTGAATCTGAAAATCCAAACTTTGATTGCCAAAAATATGCTTGGAAAAAAGTTACTTCGCATGGTACGAAAAAGAGATGATCGGAAATATCTCTCTCCAGAATCGAAGTCGAACTTTGATGGGTGTGTTCATAGGTGTATTTTGACCCGCTGAATCCAAAAATCCAACCTTTGTTACACGAAAATACACCTGGAAAGAAGTTATTTCGCATGGTACGAAAAAGAGATGATCGAAAATATTTTTTTTCAGAATCAAAATCGGACTTTAATGGGTGAGTTTCTAGGTGTATTTCGACCCGCTGAATCCGAAAATCCAACCGTTGATGTCCAAAAATATGCTTGGAAAAAAGTTATTCCGCATGGTACGAAAAAGAGATGATCGAAAATATCTGTCTCCAGAATCGAAATCGAACTTTGATGGGTGGGTTTGAAGGTGTATTTCGACCCGCTAGATCCGAGAATCCAACCTTTGATGACCGAAAATATGCTTGGAAAAAAGTTATTTCGCATGGTACGAAAAAGAGATGATCGAAAATATCTGTCTCCAGAATCGAAATCGAACTTTGGTGGGTGGGTTTATAGGTGTATTTTGACCCGCTGAATCCAAAAATCCAAACTTTGTTACACGAAAATACACCTGGAAAGAAGTTATTTCGCATGGTACGAAAAAGAGATGATCGAAAATATTTTCTTTCAGAATCGAAATCGGACTTTAATGGGTGAGTTTCTAGGTGTATTTCGACCCGCTGAATCCGAAAATCCAACCTCTGATGACCGAAAATATGCTTGGAAAAAAGTTACTCCGCATGGTACGAAAAAGAGATGATCGAAAATATTTTTTTTCAGAATCAAAATCGGACTTTGATGGGTGAGTTTCTAGGTGTATTTCGAACCGCTGAATCTGAAAATCCACACTTTGATTGCCAAAAATATGCTTGGAAAAAAGTTATTTCGCATGGTACGAAAAAGAGATGATCGAAAACATCTGTCTCCAGAATCGAAATCGAACTTTGATGGGTGGGTTTATAGGTGTATTTTGACCCGCTGAATCCAAAAATCCAACCTTTGTTACACGAAAATACACCTGGAAAGAAGTTATTTTGCATGGTACGAAAAAGAGATGATCGAAAATATTTTTTTTCAGAATCAAAATCGGACTTTAATGGGTGAGTTTCTAGGTGTATTTCGACTCACTGAATCCGAAAATCCAACCTCTGATGACCAAAAATATGCTTGGAAAAAAGTTATTTCCTACGGTACGAAAAAGAGATGATCGAAAATATATTTTTCCAGAATCAAAATCGGACTTTGATGGGTGAGTTTCTAGGTGTATTTCGACTCGCTGAATCCGAAAATCCAACCTTTGATGACCAAAAATATGCTTGGAAAAAAGTTATTTCGCATGGTACGGAAAAGAGATGATCGAAAACATCTGTCTCCAGAATCGAAATCGAACTTTGATGGGTGGGTTTATAGGTGTATTTTGACCCGCTGAATCCGAGAATCCAAGCTTTGATGACCAAAAATATGCTTTGAAAAAAGTTATTTCGCATGGTACGAAAAAGAGATGATCGAAAATATCTGTCTCCAGAATCAAAATCGAACTTCGATGGGTGGGTTCATAGGTGTATTTTGACCCGCTGAATCCAAAAATCCAACCTCTGTTACACGAAAATACTCCTGGAAAGAAGTTATTCCGCATGGTACGAAAAAGAGATGATCGAAAATATTTTTTTTCAGAATCAAAATCGGACTTTGATGGGTGAGTTTCTAGGTGTATTTCGACCCGCTGAATCCGAAAATCCAACCTTTGATGTCCAAAAATATGCTTGGAAAAAAGTTATTTCGCATGGTACGAAAAAGAGATGATCGAAAATATCTGTCTCCAGAATCGAAATCGAACTTTGATGGGTGGGTTTAAAGGTGTATTTCGACCCGCTAGATCCGAGAATCCAACCTTTGATGACCGAAAATATGCTTGGAAAAAAGTTATTTCGCATGGTACGAAAAAGAGATGATCGAAAATATCTGTCTCCAGAATCGAAATCGAACTTTGGTGGGTGGGTTTATAGGTGTATTTTGACCCGCTGAATCCAAAAATCCAAACTTTGTTACACGAAAATACACCTGGAAAGAAGTTATTTCGCATGGTACGAAAAAGAGATGATCGAAAATATTTTCTTTCAGAATCAAAATCGGACTTTATTGGGTGAGTTTCTAGGTGTATTTCGACCCGCTGAATCCGAAAATTCAACCTCTGATGACCGAAAATATGCTTGGAAAAAAGTTACTCCGCATGGTACGAAAAAGAGATGATCGAAAATATTTTTTTTCAGAATCAAAATCGGACTTTGATGGGAGAGTTTCTCGGTGTATTCCGACCCGCTGAATCTGAAAATCCAAACTTTGATTGCCAAAAATATGCTTGGAAAAAAGTTATTTCGCATGGTACGAAAAAGAGATGATCGGAAATATCTCTCTCCAGAATCGAAGTCGAACTTTGATGGGTGGGTTCATAGGTGTATTTTGACCCGCTGAATCCAAAAATCCAACCTTTGTTACACGAAAATACACCTGGAAAGAAGTTATTTCGCATGGTACGAAAAAGAGATGATCGAAAATATTTTTTTTCAGAATCAAAATCGGACTTTAATGGGTGAGTTTCTAGGTGTATTTCGACCCGCTGAATCCGAAAATCCAACCTTTGATGTCCAAAAATATGCTTGGAAAAAAGTTATTTCGCATGGTACGAAAAAGAGATGATCGAAAATATCTGTCTCCAGAATCGAAATCGAACTTTGATGGGTGGGTTTAAAGGTGTATTTCGACCCGCTAGATCCGAGAATCCAACCTTTGATGACCGAAAATATGCTTGGAAAAAAGTTATTTCGCATGGTACGAAAAAGAGATGATCGAAAATATCTGTCTCCAGAATCGAAATCGAACTTTGGTGGGTGGGTTTATAGGTGTATTTTGACCCGCTGAATCCAAAAATCCAAACTTTGTTACACGAAAATACACCTGGAAAGAAGTTATTTCGCATGGTACGAAAAAGAGATGATCGAAAATATTTTCTTTCAGAATCAAAATCGGACTTTATTGGGTGAGTTTCTAGGTGTATTTCGACCCGCTGAATCCGAAAATTCGACCTCTGATGACCGAAAATATGCTTGGAAAAAAGTTACTCCGCATGGTACGAAAAAGAGATGATCGAAAATATTTTTTTTCAGAATCAAAATCGGACTTTGATGGGAGAGTTTCTAGGTGTATTCCGACCCGCTGAATCTGAAAATCCAAACTTTGATTGCCAAAAATATGCTTGGAAAAAAGTTATTTCGCATGGTACGAAAAAGAGATGATCGAAAATATCTGTCTCCAGAATCGAAATCGAACTTTGATGGGTGGGTTTGAAGGTGTATTTCGACCCGCTAGATCCGAGAATCCAACCTTTGATGACCGAAAATATGCTTGGAAAAAAGTTATTTCGCATGGTACGAAAAAGAGATGATCGAAAATATCTGTCTCCAGAATCGAAATCGAACTTTGGTGGGTGGGTTTATAGGTGTATTTTGACCCGCTGAATCCAAAAATCCAAACTTTGTTACATGAAAATACACCTGGAAAGAAGTTATTTCGCATGGTACGAAAAAGAGATGATCGAAAATATTTTCTTTCAGAATCGAAATCGGACTTTAATGGGTGAGTTTCTAGGTGTATTTCGACCCGCTGAATCCGAAAATTTAACCTCTGATGACCGAAAATATGCTTGGAAAAAAGTTACTCCGCATGGTACGAAAAAGAGATGATCGAAAATATTTTTTTTCAGAATCAAAATCGGACTTTGATGGGTGAGTTTCTAGGTGTATTTCGAACCGCTGAATCTGAAAATCCACACTTTGATTGCCAAAAATATGCTTGGAAAAAAGTTATTTCGCATGGTACGAAAAAGAGATGATCGAAAACATCTGTCTCCAGAATCGAAATCGAACTTTGATGGGTGGGTTTATAGGTGTATTTTGACCCGCTGAATCCAAAAATCCAACCTTTGTTACACGAAAATACACCTGGAAAGAAGTTATTTCGCATGGTACGAAAAAGAGATGATCGAAAATATTTTTTTTCAGAATCAAAATCGGACTTTAATGGGTGAGTTTCTAGGTGTATTTCGACCCGCTGAATCCGAAAATCCAACCTTTGATGTCCAAAAATATGCTTGGAAAAAAGTTATTTCGCATGGTACGAAAAAGAGATGATCGAAAATATCTGTCTCCAGAATCGAAATCGAACTTTGATGGGTGGGTTTAAAGGTGTATTTCGACCCGCTAGATCCGAGAATCCAACCTTTGATGACCGAAAATATGCTTGGAAAAAAGTTATTTCGCATGGTACGAAAAAGAGATGATCGAAAATATCTGTCTCCAGAATCGAAATCGAACTTTGGTGGGTGGGTTTATAGGTGTATTTTGACCCGCTGAATCCAAAAATCCATACTTTGTTACACGAAAATACACCTGGAAAGAAGTTATTTCGCATGGTACGAAAAAGAGATGATCGAAAATATTTTCTTTCAGAATCAAAATCGGACTTTATTGGGTGAGTTTCTAGGTGTATTTCGACCCGCTGAATCCGAAAATTCGACCTCTGATGACCGAAAATATGCTTGGAAAAAAGTTACTCCGCATGGTACGAAAAAGAGATGATCGAAAATATTTTTTTTCAGAATCAAAATCGGACTTTGATGGGAGAGTTTCTAGGTGTATTCCGACCCGCTGAATCTGAAAATCCAAACTTTGATTGCCAAAAATATGCTTGGAAAAAAGTTATTTCGCATGGTACGAAAAAGAGATGATCGGAAATATCTCTCTCCAGAATCGAAGTCGAACTTTGATGGGTGTGTTCATAGGTGTATTTTGACCCGCTGAATCCAAAAATCCAACCTTTGTTACACGAAAATACACCTGGAAAGAAGTTATTTCGCATGGTACGAAAAAGAGATGATCGAAAATATTTTTTTTCAGAATCAAAATCGGACTTTAATGGGTGAGTTTCTAGGTGTATTTCGACCCGCTGAATCCGAAAATCCAACCGTTGATGTCCAAAAATATGCTTGGAAAAAAGTTATTTCGCATGGTACGAAAAAGAGATGATCGAAAATATCTGTCTCCAGAATCGAAATCGAACTTTGATGGGTGGGTTTGAAGGTGTATTTCGACCCGCTAGATCCGAGAATCCAACCTTTGATGACCGAAAATATGCTTGGAAAAAAGTTATTTCGCATGGTACGAAAAAGAGATGATCGAAAATATCTGTCTCCAGAATCGAAATCGAACTTTGGTGGGTGGGTTTATAGGTGTATTTTGACCCGCTGAATCCAAAAATCCAAACTTTGTTACATGAAAATACACCTGGAAAGAAGTTATTTCGCATGGTACGAAAAAGAGATGATCGAAAATATTTTCTTTCAGAATCGAAATCGGACTTTAATGGGTGAGTTTCTAGGTGTATTTCGACCCGCTGAATCCGAAAATTTAACCTCTGATGACCGAAAATATGCTTGGAAAAAAGTTACTCCGCATGGTACGAAAAAGAGATGATCGAAAATATTTTTTTTCAGAATCAAAATCGGACTTTGATGGGTGAGTTTCTAGGTGTATTTCGAACCGCTGAATCTGAAAATCCACACTTTGATTGCCAAAAATATGCTTGGAAAAAAGTTATTTCGCATGGTACGAAAAAGAGATGATCGAAAACATCTGTCTCCAGAATCGAAATCGAACTTTGATGGGTGGGTTTATAGGTGTATTTTGACCCGCTGAATCCAAAAATCCAACCTTTGTTACACGAAAATACACCTGGAAAGAAGTTATTTCGCATGGTACGAAAAAGAGATGATCGAAAATATTTTTTTTCAGAATCAAAATCGGACTTTAATGGGTGAGTTTCTAGGTGTATTTCGACTCACTGAATCCGAAAATCCAACCTCTGATGACCAAAAATATGCTTGGAAAAAAGTCATTTCGCACGGTACGAAAAAGAGATGATCGAAAATATATTTTTCCAGAATCAAAATCGGACTTTGATGGGTGAGTTTCTAGGTGTATTTCGACTCGCTGAATCCGAAAATCCAACCTTTGATGACCAAAAATATGCTTGGAAAAAAGTTATTTCGCATGGTACGGAAAAGAGATGATCGAAAACATCTGTCTCCAGAATCGAAATCGAACTTTGATGGGTGGGTTTATAGGTGTATTTTGACCCGATGAATCCGAGAATCCAAGCTTTGATGACCAAAAATATGCTTTGAAAAAAGTTATTTCGCATGGTACGAAAAAGAGATGATCGAAAATATCTGTCTCCAGAATCAAAATCGAACTTCGATGGGTGGGTTCATAGGTGTATTTTGACCCGCTGAATCCAAAAATCCAACCTCTGTTACACGAAAATACTCCTGGAAAGAAGTTATTCCGCATGGTACGAAAAAGAGATGATCGAAAATATTTTTTTTCAGAATCAAAATCGGACTTTGATGGGTGAGTTTCTAGGTGTATTCCGACCCGCTGATTCCGAAAATCCGAACTTTGATGACGAAAAATATGCTTGGAAAAAAGTTATTTCGCATGGTACGAAAAAGAGATGATCGAAAATATCTGTCTCCAGAATCGAAATCGAACTTTGGTGGGTGGGTTTATAGGTGTATTTTGACCCGCTGAATCCAAAAATCCAAACTTTGTTACACGAAAATACACCTGGAAAGAAGTTATTTCGCATGGTACGAAAAAGAGATGATCGAAAATATTTTCTTTCAGAATCAAAATCGGACTTTATTGGGTGAGTTTCTAGGTGTATTTCGACCCGCTGAATCCGAAAATTCAACCTCTGATGACCGAAAATATGCTTGGAAAAAAGTTACTCCGCATGGTACGAAAAAGAGATGATCGAAAATATTTTTTTTCAGAATCAAAATCGGACTTTGATGGGAGAGTTTCTAGGTGTATTCCGACCCGCTGAATCTGAAAATCCAAACTTTGATTGCCAAAAATATGCTTGGAAAAAAGTTATTTCGCATGGTACGAAAAAGAGATGATCGGAAATATCTCTCTCCAGAATCGAAGTCGAACTTTGATGGGTGGGTTCATAGGTGTATTTTGACCCGCTGAATCCAAAAATCCAACCTTTGTTACACGAAAATACACCTGGAAAGAAGTTATTTCGCATGGTACGAAAAAGAGATGATCGAAAATATTTTTTTTCAGAATCAAAATCGGACTTTAATGGGTGAGTTTCTAGGTGTATTTCGACCCGCTGAATCCGAAAATCCAACCTTTGATGTCCAAAAATATGCTTGGAAAAAAGTTATTTCGCATGGTACGAAAAAGAGATGATCGAAAATATCTGTCTCCAGAATCGAAATCGAACTTTGATGGGTGGGTTTAAAGGTGTATTTCGACCCGCTAGATCCGAGAATCCAACCTTTGATGACCGAAAATATGTTCGGAAAAAAGTTATTTCGCATGGTACGAAAAAGAGATGATCGAAAATATCTGTCTCCAGAATCGAAATCGAACTTTGGTGGGTGGGTTTATAGGTGTATTTTGACCCGCTGAATCCAAAAATCCAAACTTTGTTACACGAAAATACACCTGGAAAGAAGTTATTTCGCATGGTACGAAAAAGAGATGATCGAAAATATTTTCTTTCAGAATCAAAATCGGACTTTATTGGGTGAGTTTCTAGGTGTATTTCGACCCGCTGAATCCGAAAATTCAACCTCTGATGACCGAAAATATGCTTGGAAAAAAGTTACTCCGCATGGTACGAAAAAGAGATGATCGAAAATATTTTTTTTCAGAATCAAAATCGGACTTTGATGGGAGAGTTTCTAGGTGTATTCCGACCCGCTGAATCTGAAAATCCAAACTTTGATTGCCAAAAATATGCTTGGAAAAAAGTTATTTCGCATGGTACGAAAAAGAGATGATCGGAAATATCTCTCTCCAGAATCGAAGTCGAACTTTGATGGGTGTGTTCATAGGTGTATTTTGACCCGCTGAATCCAAAAATCCAACCTTTGTTACACGAAAATACACCTGGAAAGAAGTTATTTCGCATGGTACGAAAAAGAGATGATCGAAAATATTTTTTTTCAGAATCAAAATCGGACTTTAATGGGTGAGTTTCTAGGTGTATTTCGACCCGCTGAATCCGAAAATCCAACCGTTGATGTCCAAAAATATGCTTGGAAAAAAGTTATTCCGCATGGTACGAAAAAGAGATGATCGAAAATATCTGTCTCCAGAATCGAAATCGAACTTTGATGGGTGGGTTTGAAGGTGTATTTCGACCCGCTAGATCCGAGAATCCAACCTTTGATGACCGAAAATATGCTTGGAAAAAAGTTATTTCGCATGGTACGAAAAAGAGATGATCGAAAATATCTGTCTCCAGAATCGAAATCGAACTTTGGTGGGTGGGTTTATAGGTGTATTTTGACCCGCTGAATCCAAAAATCCAAACTTTGTTACACGAAAATACACCTGGAAAGAAGTTATTTCGCATGGTACGAAAAAGAGATGATCGAAAATATTTTCTTTCAGAATCGAAATCGGACTTTAATGGGTGAGTTTCTAGGTGTATTTCGACCCGCTGAATCCGAAAATTTAACCTCTGATGACCGAAAATATGCTTGGAAAAAAGTTACTCCGCATGGTACGAAAAAGAGATGATCGAAAATATTTTTTTTCAGAATCAAAATCGGACTTTGATGGGTGAGTTTCTAGGTGTATTTCGAACCGCTGAATCTGAAAATCCACACTTTGATTGCCAAAAATATGCTTGGAAAAAAGTTATTTCGCATGGTACGAAAAAGAGATGATCGAAAACATCTGTCTCCAGAATCGAAATCGAACTTTGATGGGTGGGTTTATAGGTGTATTTTGACCCGCTGAATCCAAAAATCCAACCTTTGTTACACGAAAATACACCTGGAAAGAAGTTATTTCGCATGGTACGAAAAAGAGATGATCGAAAATATTTTTTTTCAGAATCAAAATCGGACTTTAATGGGTGAGTTTCTAGGTGTATTTCGACTCACTGAATCCGAAAATCCAACCTCTGATGACCAAAAATATGCTTGGAAAAAAGTTATTTCCTACGGTACGAAAAAGAGATGATCGAAAATATATTTTTCCAGAATCAAAATCGGACTTTGATGGGTGAGTTTCTAGGTGTATTTCGACTCGCTGAATCCGAAAATCCAACCTTTGATGACCAAAAATATGCTTGGAAAAAAGTTATTTCGCATGGTACGGAAAAGAGATGATCGAAAACATCTGTCTCCAGAATCGAAATCGAACTTTGATGGGTGGGTTTATAGGTGTATTTTGACCCGCTGAATCCGAGAATCCAAGCTTTGATGACCAAAAATATGCTTTGAAAAAAGTTATTTCGCATGGTACGAAAAAGAGATGATCGAAAATATCTGTCTCCAGAATCAAAATCGAACTTCGATGGGTGGGTTCATAGGTGTATTTTGACCCGCTGAATCCAAAAATCCAACCTCTGTTACACGAAAATACTCCTGGAAAGAAGTTATTCCGCATGGTACGAAAAAGAGATGATCGAAAATATTTTTTTTCAGAATCAAAATCGGACTTTGATGGGTGAGTTTCTAGGTGTATTTCGACCCGCTGAATCCGAAAATCCAACCTTTGATGTCCAAAAATATGCTTGGAAAAAAGTTATTTCGCATGGTACGAAAAAGAGATGATCGAAAATATCTGTCTCCAGAATCGAAATCGAACTTTGATGGGTGGGTTTAAAGGTGTATTTCGACCCGCTAGATCCGAGAACCAACCTTTGATGACCGAAAATATGCTTGGAAAAAAGTTATTTCGCATGGTACGAAAAAGAGATGATCGAAAATATCTGTCTCCAGAATCGAAATCGAACTTTGGTGGGTGGGTTTATAGGTGTATTTTGACCCGCTGAATCCAAAAATCCAAACTTTGTTACACGAAAATACACCTGGAAAGAAGTTATTTCGCATGGTACGAAAAAGAGATGATCGAAAATATTTTCTTTCAGAATCAAAATCGGACTTTATTGGGTGAGTTTCTAGGTGTATTTCGACCCGCTGAATCCGAAAATTCAACCTCTGATGACCGAAAATATGCTTGGAAAAAAGTTACTCCGCATGGTACGAAAAAGAGATGATCGAAAATATTTTTTTTCAGAATCAAAATCGGACTTTGATGGGTGAGTTTCTAGGTGTATTTCGAACCGCTGAATCTGAAAATCCACACTTTGATTGCCAAAAATATGCTTGGAAAAAAGTTATTTCGCATGGTACGAAAAAGAGATGATCGAAAATATCTGTCTCCAGAATCGAAATCGAACTTTGGTGGGTGGGTTTATAGGTGTATTTTGACCCGCTGAATCCAAAAATCCAAACTTTGTTACACGAAAATACACCTGGAAAGAAGTTATTTCGCATGGTACGAAAAAGAGATGATCGAAAATATTTTCTTTCAGAATCGAAATCGGACTTTAATGGGTGAGTTTCTAGGTGTATTTCGACCCGCTGAATCCGAAAATTTAACCTCTGATGACCGAAAATATGCTTGGAAAAAAGTTACTCCGCATGGTACGAAAAAGAGATGATCGAAAATATTTTTTTTCAGAATCAAAATCGGACTTTGATGGGTGAGTTTCTAGGTGTATTTCGAACCGCTGAATCTGAAAATCCACACTTTGATTGCCAAAAATATGCTTGGAAAAAAGTTATTTCGCATGGTACGAAAAAGAGATGATCGAAAACATCTGTCTCCAGAATCGAAATCGAACTTTGATGGGTGGGTTTATAGGTGTATTTTGACCCGCTGAATCCAAAAATCCATCCTTTGTTACACGAAAATACACCTGGAAAGAAGTTATTTCGCATGGTACGAAAAAGAGATGATCGAAAATATTTTTTTTCAGAATCAAAATCGGACTTTAATGGGTGAGTTTCTAGGTGTATTTCGACTCACTGAATCCGAAAATCCAACCTCTGATGACCAAAAATATGCTTGGAAAAAAGTTATTTCCTACGGTACGAAAAAGAGATGATCGAAAATATATTTTTCCAGAATCAAAATCGGACTTTGATGGGTGAGTTTCTAGGTGTATTTCGACTCGCTGAATCCGAAAATCCAACCTTTGATGACCAAAAATATGCTTGGAAAAAAGTTATTTCGCATGGTACGGAAAAGAGATGATCGAAAACATCTGTCTCCAGAATCGAAATCGAACTTTGATGGGTGGGTTTATAGGTGTATTTTGACCCGCTGAATCCGAGAATCCAAGCTTTGATGACCAAAAATATGCTTTGAAAAAAGTTATTTCGCATGGTACGAAAAAGAGATGATCGAAAATATCTGTCTCCAGAATCAAAATCGAACTTCGATGGGTGGGTTCATAGGTGTATTTTGACCCGCTGAATCCAAAAATCCAACCTCTGTTACACGAAAATACTCCTGGAAAGAAGTTATTCCGCATGGTACGAAAAAGAGATGATCGAAAATATTTTTTTTCAGAATCAAAATCGGACTTTGATGGGTGAGTTTCTAGGTGTATTTCGACCCGCTGAATCCGAAAATCCAACCTTTGATGTCCAAAAATATGCTTGGAAAAAAGTTATTTCGCATGGTACGAAAAAGAGATGATCGAAAATATCTGTCTCCAGAATCGAAATCGAACTTTGATGGGTGGGTTTAAAGGTGTATTTCGACCCGCTAGATCCGAGAATCCAACCTTTGATGACCGAAAATATGCTTGGAAAAAAGTTATTTCGCATGGTACGAAAAAGAGATGATCGAAAATATCTGTCTCCAGAATCGAAATCGAACTTTGGTGGGTGGGTTTATAGGTGTATTTTGACCCGCTGAATCCAAAAATCCAAACTTTGTTACACGAAAATACACCTGGAAAGAAGTTATTTCGCATGGTACGAAAAAGAGATGATCGAAAATATTTTCTTTCAGAATCAAAATCGGACTTTATTGGGTGAGTTTCTAGGTGTATTTCGACCCGCTGAATCCGAAAATTCAACCTCTGATGACCGAAAATATGCTTGGAAAAAAGTTACTCCGCATGGTACGAAAAAGAGATGATCGAAAATATTTTTTTTCAGAATCAAAATCGGACTTTGATGGGTGAGTTTCTAGGTGTATTTCGAACCGCTGAATCTGAAAATCCACACTTTGATTGCCAAAAATATGCTTGGAAAAAAGTTATTTCGCATGGTACGAAAAAGAGATGATCGAAAACATCTGTCTCCAGAATCGAAATCGAACTTTGATGGGTGGGTTTATAGGTGTATTTTGACCCGCTGAATCCAAAAATCCAACCTTTGTTACACGAAAATACACCTGGAAAGAAGTTATTTCGCATGGTACGAAAAAGAGATGATCGAAAATATTTTTTTTCAGAATCAAAATCGGACTTTAATGGGTGAGTTTCTAGGTGTATTTCGACCCACTGAATCCGAAAATCCAACCTCTGATGACCAAAAATATGCTTGGAAAAAAGTCATTTCGCACGGTACGAAAAAGAGATGATCGAAAATATATTTTTCCAGAATCAAAATCGGACTTTGATGGGTGAGTTTCTAGGTGTATTTCGACTCGCTGAATCCGAAAATCCAACCTTTGATGACCAAAAATATGCTTGGAAAAAAGTTATTTCGCATGGTACGGAAAAGAGATGATCGAAAACATCTGTCTCCAGAATCGAAATCGAACTTTGATGGGTGGGTTTATAGGTGTATTTTGACCCGATGAATCCGAGAATCCAAGCTTTGATGACCAAAAATATGCTTTGAAAAAAGTTATTTCGCATGGTACGAAAAAGAGATGATCGAAAATATTTTTTTTCAGAATCAAAATCGGACTTTGATGGGTGAGTTTCTAGGTGTATTCCGACCCGCTGATTCCGAAAATCCGAACTTTGATGACCAAAAATATGCTTGGAAAAAAGTTATTTCGCATGGTACGAAAAAGAGATGATCGAAAATATCTGTCTCCAGAATCGAAATCGAACTTTGGTGGGTGGGTTTATAGGTGTATTTTGACCCGCTGAATCCAAAAATCCAAACTTTGTTACACGAAAATACACCTGGAAAGAAGTTATTTCGCATGGTACGAAAAAGAGATGATCGAAAATATTTTCTTTCAGAATCAAAATCGGACTTTATTGGGTGAGTTTCTAGGTGTATTTCGACCCGCTGATTCCGAAAATTCAACCTCTGATGACCGAAAATATGCTTGGAAAAAAGTTACTCCGCATGGTACGAAAAAGAGATGATCGAAAATATTTTTTTTCAGAATCAAAATCGGACTTTGATGGGAGAGTTTCTAGGTGTATTCCGACCCGCTGAATCTGAAAATCCAAACTTTGATTGCCAAAAATATGCTTGGAAAAAAGTTATTTCGCATGGTACGAAAAAGAGATGATCGGAAATATCTCTCTCCAGAATCGAAGTCGAACTTTGATGGGTGGGTTCATAGGTGTATTTTGACCCGCTGAATCCAAAAATCCAACCTTTGTTACACGAAAATACACCTGGAAAGAAGTTATTTCGCATGGTACGAAAAAGAGATGATCGAAAATATTTTCTTTCAGAATCAAAATCGGACTTTAATGGGTGAGTTTCTAGGTGTATTTCGACCCGCTGAATCCGAAAATCCAACCTTTGATGTCCAAAAATATGCTTGGAAAAAAGTTATTTCGCATGGTACGAAAAAGAGATGATCGAAAATATCTGTCTCCAGAATCGAAATCGAACTTTGATGGGTGGGTTTAAAGGTGTATTTCGACCCGCTAGATCCGAGAATCCAACCTTTGATGACCGAAAATATGTTCGGAAAAAAGTTATTTCGCATGGTACGAAAAAGAGATGATCGAAAATATCTGTCTCCAGAATCGAAATCGAACTTTGGTGGGTGGGTTTATAGGTGTATTTTGACCCGCTGAATCCAAAAATCCAAACTTTGTTACACGAAAATACACCTGGAAAGAAGTTATTTCGCATGGTACGAAAAAGAGATGATCGAAAATATTTTCTTTCAGAATCAAAATCGGACTTTATTGGGTGAGTTTCTAGGTGTATTTCGACCCGCTGAATCCGAAAATTCAACCTCTGATGACCGAAAATATGCTTGGAAAAAAGTTACTCCGCATGGTACGAAAAAGAGATGATCGAAAATATTTTTTTTCAGAATCAAAATCGGACTTTGATGGGAGAGTTTCTAGGTGTATTCCGACCCGCTGAATCTGAAAATCCAAACTTTGATTGCCAAAAATATGCTTGGAAAAAAGTTATTTCGCATGGTACGAAAAAGAGATGATCGGAAATATCTCTCTCCAGAATCGAAGTCGAACTTTGATGGGTGTGTTCATAGGTGTATTTTGACCCGCTGAATCCAAAAATCCAACCTTTGTTACACGAAAATACACCTGGAAAGAAGTTATTTCGCATGGTACGAAAAAGAGATGATCGAAAATATTTTTTTTCAGAATCAAAATCGGACTTCAATGGGTGAGTTTCTAGGTGTATTTCGACCCGCTGAATCCGAAAATCCAACCGTTGATGTCCAAAAATATGCTTGGAAAAAAGTTATTCCGCATGGTACGAAAAAGAGATGATCGAAAATATCTGTCTCCAGAATCGAAATCGAACTTTGATGGGTGGGTGTGAAGGTGTATTTCGACCCGCTAGATCCGAGAATCCAACCTTTGATGACCGAAAATATGCTTGGAAAAAAGTTATTTCGCATGGTACGAAAAAGAGATGATCGAAAATATCTGTCTCCAGAATCGAAATCGAACTTTGGTGGGTGGGTTTATAGGTGTATTTTGACCCGCTGAATCCAAAAATCCAAACTTTGTTACACGAAAATACACCTGGAAAGAAGTTATTTCGCATGGTACGAAAAAGAGATGATCGAAAATATTTTCTTTCAGAATCGAAATCGGACTTTAATGGGTGAGTTTCTAGGTGTATTTCGACCCGCTGAATCCGAAAATTTAACCTCTGATGACCGAAAATATGCTTGGAAAAAAGTTACTCCGCATGGTACGAAAAAGAGATGATCGAAAATATTTTTTTTCAGAATCAAAATCGGACTTTGATGGGTGAGTTTCTAGGTGTATTTCGAACCGCTGAATCTGAAAATCCACACTTTGATTGCCAAAAATATGCTTGGAAAAAAGTTATTTCGCATGGTACGAAAAAGAGATGATCGAAAACATCTGTCTCCAGAATCGAAATCGAACTTTGATGGGTGGGTTTATAGGTGTATTTTGACCCGCTGAATCCAAAAATCCAACCTTTGTTACACGAAAATACACCTGGAAAGAAGTTATTTCGCATGGTACGAAAAAGAGATGATCGAAAATATTTTTTTTCAGAATCAAAATCGGACTTTAATGGGTGAGTTTCTAGGTGTATTTCGACTCACTGAATCCGAAAATCCAACCTCTGATGACCAAAAATATGCTTGGAAAAAAGTTATTTCCTACGGTACGAAAAAGAGATGATCGAAAATATATTTTTCCAGAATCAAAATCGGACTTTGATTGGTGAGTTTCTAGGTGTATTTCGACTCGCTGAATCCGAAAATCCAACCTTTGATGACCAAAAATATGCTTGGAAAAAAGTTATTTCGCATGGTACGGAAAAGAGATGATCGAAAACATCTGTCTCCAGAATCGAAATCGAACTTTGATGGGTGGGTTTATAGGTGTATTTTGACCCGCTGAATCCGAGAATCCAAGCTTTGATGACCAAAAATATGCTTTGAAAAAAGTTATTTCGCATGGTACGAAAAAGAGATGATCGAAAATATCTGTCTCCAGAATCAAAATCGAACTTCGATGGGTGGGTTCATAGGTGTATTTTGACCCGCTGAATCCAAAAATCCAACCTCTGTTACACGAAAATACTCCTGGAAAGAAGTTATTCCGCATGGTACGAAAATGAGATGATCGAAAATATTTTTTTTCAGAATCAAAATCGGACTTTGATGGGTGAGTTTCTAGGTGTATTTCGACCCGCTGAATCCGAAAATCCAACCTTTGATGTCCAAAAATATGCTTGGAAAAAAGTTATTTCCTACGGTACGAAAAAGAGATGATCGAAAATATATTTTTCCAGAATCAAAATCGGACTTTGATGGGTGAGTTTCTAGGTGTATTTCGACTCGCTGAATCCGAAAATCCAACCTTTGATGACCAAAAATATGCTTGGAAAAAAGTTATTTCGCATGGTACGGAAAAGAGATGATCGAAAACATCTGTCTCCAGAATCGAAATCGAACTTTGATGGGTGGGTTTATAGGTGTATTTTGACCCGCTGAATCCGAGAATCCAAGCTTTGATGACCAAAAATATGCTTTGAAAAAAGTTATTTCGCATGGTACGAAAAAGAGATGATCGAAAATATCTGTCTCCAGAATCAAAATCGAACTTCGATGGGTGGGTTCATAGGTGTATTTTGACCCGCTGAATCCAAAAATCCAACCTCTGTTACACGAAAATACTCCTGGAAAGAAGTTATTCCGCATGGTACGAAAAAGAGATGATCGAAAATATTTTTTTTCAGAATCAAAATCGGACTTTGATGGGTGAGTTTCTAGGTGTATTTCGACCCGCTGAATCCGAAAATCCAACCTTTGATGTCCAAAAATATGCTTGGAAAAAAGTTATTTCGCATGGTACGAAAAAGAGATGATCGAAAATATCTGTCTCCAGAATCGAAATCGAACTTTGATGGGTGGGTTTAAAGGTGTATTTCGACCCGCTAGATCCGAGAATCCAACCTTTGATGACCGAAAATATGCTTGGAAAAAAGTTATTTCGCATGGTACGAAAAAGAGATGATCGAAAATATCTGTCTCCAGAATCGAAATCGAACTTTGGTGGGTGGGTTTATAGGTGTATTTTGACCCGCTGAATCCAAAAATCCAAACTTTGTTACACGAAAATACACCTGGAAAGAAGTTATTTCGCATGGTACGAAAAAGAGATGATCGAAAATATTTTCTTTCAGAATCAAAATCGGACTTTATTGGGTGAGTTTCTAGGTGTATTTCGACCCGCTGAATCCGAAAATTCAACCTCTGATGACCGAAAATATGCTTGGAAAAAAGTTACTCCGCATGGTACGAAAAAGAGATGATCGAAAATATTTTTTTTCAGAATCAAAATCGGACTTTGATGGGAGAGTTTCTAGGTGTATTCCGACCCGCTGAATCTGAAAATCCAAACTTTGATTGCCAAAAATATGCTTGGAAAAAAGTTATTTCGCATGGTACGAAAAAGAGATGATCGGAAATATCTCTCTCCAGAATCGAAGTCGAACTTTGATGGGTGTGTTCATAGGTGTATTTTGACCCGCTGAATCCAAAAATCCAACCTTTGTTACACGAAAATACACCTGGAAAGAAGTTATTTCGCATGGTACGAAAAAGAGATGATCGAAAATATTTTTTTTCAGAATCGAAATCGGACTTTAATGGGTGAGTTTCTAGGTGTATTTCGACCCGCTGAATCCGAAAATCCAACCGCTGATGTCCAAAAATATGCTTGGAAAAAAGTTATTTCGCATGGTACGAAAAAGAGATGATCGAAAATATCTGTCTCCAGATTCGAAATCGAACTTTGATGGGTGGGTTTGAAGGTGTATTTCGACCCGCTAGATCCGAGAATCCAACCTTTGATGACCGAAAATATGCTTGGAAAAAAGTTATTTCGCATGGTACGAAAAAGAGATGATCGAAAATATCTGTCTCCAGAATCAAAATCGAACTTCGATGGGTGGGTTCATAGGTGTATTTTGACCCGCTGAATCCAAAAATCCAACCTCTGTTACACGAAAATACTCCTGGAAAGAAGTTATTCCGCATGGTACGAAAAAGAGATGATCGAAAATATTTTTTTTCAGAATCAAAATCGGACTTTGATGGGTGAGTTCCTAGGTGTATTCCGACCCGCTGATTCCGAAAATCCGAACTTTGATGACCAAAAATATGCTTTGAAAAAAGTTATTTCGCATGGTACGAAAAAGAGATGATCGAAAATATCTGTCTCCAGAATCGAAATCGAACTTTGGTGGGTGGGTTTATAGGTGTATTTTGACCCGCTGAATCAAAAAATCCAAACTTTGTTACACGAAAATACACCTGGAAAGAAGTTATTTCGCATGGTACGAAAAAGAGATGATCGAAAATATTTTTTTTCAGAATCAAAATCGGACTTTAATGGGTGAGTAGGTGTATTTCGACTCACTGAATCCGAAAATCCAACCTCTGATGACCAAAAATATGCTTGGAAAAAAGTTATTTCCTACGGTACGAAAAAGAGATGATCGAAAATATATTTTTCCAGAATCAAAATCGGACTTTGATGGGTGAGTTTCTAGGTGTATTTCGACTCGCTGAATCCGAAAATCCAACCTTGGATGGCCAAAAATATGCTTGGAAAAAAGTTATTTCGCATGGTACGGAAAAGAGATGATCGAAAACATCTGTCTCCAGAATCGAAATCGAACTTTGATGGGTGGGTTTATAGGTGTATTTTGACCCGCTGAATCCGAGAATCCAAGCTTTGATGACCAAAAATATGCTTTGAAAAAAGTTATTTCGCATGGTACGAAAAAGAGATGATCGAAAATATCTGTCTCCAGAATCAAAATCGAACTTCGATGGGTGGGTTCATAGGTGTATTTTGACCCGCTGAATCCAAAAATTCAACCTCTGTTACACGAAAATACTCCTGGAAAGAAGTTATTCCGCATGGTACGAAAAAGAGATGATCGAAAATATTTTTTTTCAGAATCAAAATCGGACTTTGATGGGTGAGTTTCTAGGTGTATTTCGACCCGCTGAATCCGAAAATCCAACCTTTGATGTCCAAAAATATGCTTGGAAAAAAGTTATTTCGCATGGTACGAAAAAGAGATGATCGAAAATATCTGTCTCCAGAATCGAAATCGAACTTTGATGGGTGGGTTTAAAGGTGTATTTCGACCCGCTAGATCCGAGAATCCAACCTTTGATGACCGAAAATATGCTTGGAAAAAAGTTATTTCGCATGGTACGAAAAAGAGATGATCGAAAATATCTGTCTCCAGAATCGAAATCGAACTTTGGTGGGTGGGTTTATAGGTGTATTTTGACCCGCTGAATCCAAAAATCCAAACTTTGTTACACGAAAATACACCTGGAAAGAAGTTATTTCGCATGGTACGAAAAAGAGATGATCGAAAATATTTTCTTTCAGAATCAAAATCGGACTTTATTGGGTGAGTTTCTAGGTGTATTTCGACCCGCTGAATCCGAAAATTCAACCTCTGATGACCGAAAATATGCTTGGAAAAAAGTTACTCCGCATGGTACGAAAAAGAGATGATCGAAAATATTTTTTTTCAGAATCAAAATCGGACTTTGATGGGTGAGTTTCTAGGTGTATTTCGAACCGCTGAATCTGAAAATCCACACTTTGATTGCCAAAAATATGCTTGGAAAAAAGTTATTTCGCATGGTACGAAAAAGAGATGATCGAAAACATCTGTCTCCAGAATCGAAATCGAACTTTGATGGGTGGGTTTATAGGTGTATTTTGACCCGCTGAATCCAAAAATCCAACCTTTGTTACACGAAAATACACCTGGAAAGAAGTTATTTCGCATGGTACGAAAAAGAGATGATCGAAAATATTTTTTTTCAGAATCAAAATCGGACTTTAATGGGTGAGTTTCTAGGTGTATTTCGACTCACTGAATCCGAAAATCCATCCTCTGATGACCAAAAATATGCTTGGAAAAAAGTCATTTCGCACGGTACGAAAAAGAGATGATCGAAAATATATTTTTCCAGAATCAAAATCGGACTTTGATGGGTGAGTTTCTAGGTGTATTTCGACTCGCTGAATCCGAAAATCCAACCTTTGATGACCAAAAATATGCTTGGAAAAAAGTTATTTCGCATGGTACGGAAAAGAGATGATCGAAAACATCTGTCTCCAGAATCGAAATCGAACTTTGATGGGTGGGTTTATAGGTGTATTTTGACCCGATGAATCCGAGAATCCAAGCTTTGATGACCAAAAATATGCTTTGAAAAAAGTTATTTCGCATGGTACGAAAAAGAGATGATCGAAAATATTTTTTTTCAGAATCAAAATCGGACTTTGATGGGTGAGTTTCTAGGTGTATTCCGACCCGCTGATTCCGAAAATCCGAACTTTGATGACCAAAAATATGCTTGGAAAAAAGTTATTTCGCATGGTACGAAAAAGAGATGATCGAAAATATCTGTCTCCAGAATCGAAATCGAACTTTGGTGGGTGGGTTTATAGGTGTATTTTGACCCGCTGAATCCAAAAATCCAAACTTTGTTACACGAAAATACACCTGGAAAGAAGTTATTTCGCATGGTACGAAAAAGAGATGATCGAAAATATTTTCTTTCAGAATCAAAATCGGACTTTATTGGGTGAGTTTCTAGGTGTATTTCGACCCGCTGAATCCGAAAATTCAACCTCTGATGACCGAAAATATGCTTGGAAAAAAGTTACTCCGCATGGTACGAAAAAGAGATGATCGAAAATATTTTTTTTCAGAATCAAAATCGGACTTTGATGGGAGAGTTTCTAGGTGTATTCCGACCCGCTGAATCTGAAAATCCAAACTTTGATTGCCAAAAATATGCTTGGAAAAAAGTTATTTCGCATGGTACGAAAAAGAGATGATCGGAAATATCTCTCTCCAGAATCGAAGTCGAACTTTGATGGGTGGGTTCATAGGTGTATTTTGACCCGCTGAATCCAAAAATCCAACCTTTGTTACACGAAAATACACCTGGAAAGAAGTTATTTCGCATGGTACGAAAAAGAGATGATCGAAAATATTTTTTTTCAGAATCAAAATCGGACTTTAATGGGTGAGTTTCTAGGTGTATTTCGACCCGCTGAATCCGAAAATCCAACCGTTGATGTCCAAAAATATGCTTGGAAAAAAGTTATTCCGCATGGTACGAAAAAGAGATGATCGAAAATATCTGTCTCCAGAATCGAAATCGAACTTTGATGGGTGGGTGTGAAGGTGTATTTCGACCCGCTAGATCCGAGAATCCAACCTTTGATGACCGAAAATATGCTTGGAAAAAAGTTATTTCGCATGGTACGAAAAAGAGATGATCGAAAATATCTGTCTCCAGAATCGAAATCGAACTTTGGTGGGAGGGTTTATAGGTGTATTTTGACCCGCTGAATCCAAAAATCCAAACTTTGTTACACGAAAATACACCTGGAAAGAAGTTATTTCGCATGGTACGAAAAAGAGATGATCGAAAATATTTTCTTTCAGAATCGAAATCGGACTTTAATGGGTGAGTTTCTAGGTGTATTTCGACCCGCTGAATCCGAAAATTTAACCTCTGATGACCGAAAATATGCTTGGAAAAAAGTTACTCCGCATGGTACGAAAAAGAGATGATCGAAAATATTTTTTTTCAGAATCAAAATCGGACTTTGATGGGTGAGTTTCTAGGTGTATTTCGAACCGCTGAATCTGAAAATCCACACTTTGATTGCCAAAAATATGCTTGGAAAAAAGTTATTTCGCATGGTACGAAAAAGAGATGATCGAAAACATCTGTCTCCAGAATCGAAATCGAACTTTGATGGGTGGGTTTATAGGTGTATTTTGACCCGCTGAATCCAAAAATCCAACCTTTGTTACACGAAAATACACCTGGAAAGAAGTTATTTCGCATGGTACGAAAAAGAGATGATCGAAAATATTTTTTTTCAGAATCAAAATCGGACTTTAATGGGTGAGTTTCTAGGTGTATTTCGACTCACTGAATCCGAAAATCCAACCTCTGATGACCAAAAATATGCTTGGAAAAAAGTTATTTCCTACGGTACGAAAAAGAGATGATCGAAAATATATTTTTCCAGAATCAAAATCGGACTTTGATGGGTGAGTTTCTAGGTGTATTTCGACTCGCTGAATCCGAAAATCCAACCTTTGATGACCAAAAATATGCTTGGAAAAAAGTTATTTCGCATGGTACGGAAAAGAGATGATCGAAAACATCTGTCTCCAGAATCGAAATCGAACTTTGATGGGTGGGTTTATAGGTGTATTTTGACCCGCTGAATCCGAGAATCCAAGCTTTGATGACCAAAAATATGCTTTGAAAAAAGTTATTTCGCATGGTACGAAAAAGAGATGATCGAAAATATCTGTCTCCAGAATCAAAATCGAACTTCGATGGGTGGGTTCATAGGTGTATTTTGACCCGCTGAATCCAAAAATCCAACCTCTGTTACACGAAAATACTCCTGGAAAGAAGTTATTCCGCATGGTACGAAAAAGAGATGATCGAAAATATTTTTTTTCAGAATCAAAATCGGACTTTGATGGGTGAGTTTCTAGGTGTATTTCGACCCGCTGAATCCGAAAATCCAACCTTTGATGTCCAAAAATATGCTTGGAAAAAAGTTATTTCGCATGGTACGAAAAAGAGATGATCGAAAATATCTGTCTCCAGAATCGAAATCGAACTTTGATGGGTGGGTTTAAAGGTGTATTTCGACCCGCTAGATCCGAGAATCCAACCTTTGATGACCGAAAATATGCTTGGAAAAAAGTTATTTCGCATGGTACGAAAAAGAGATGATCGAAAATATCTGTCTCCAGAATCGAAATCGAACTTTGGTGGGTGGGTTTATAGGTGTATTTTGACCCGCTGAATCCAAAAATCCAAACTTTGTTACACGAAAATACACCTGGAAAGAAGTTATTTCGCATGGTACGAAAAAGAGATGATCGAAAATATTTTCTTTCAGAATCAAAATCGGACTTTATTGGGTGAGTTTCTAGGTGTATTTCGACCCGCTGAATCCGAAAATTCAACCTCTGATGACCGAAAATATGCTTGGAAAAAAGTTACTCCGCATGGTACGAAAAAGAGATGATCGAAAATATTTTTTTTCAGAATCAAAATCGGACTTTGATGGGAGAGTTTCTAGGTGTATTCCGACCCGCTGAATCTGAAAATCCAAACTTTGATTGCCAAAAATATGCTTGGAAAAAAGTTATTTCGCATGGTACGAAAAAGAGATGATCGGAAATATCTCTCTCCAGAATCGAAGTCGAACTTTGATGGGTGGGTTCATAGGTGTATTTTGACCCGCTGAATCCAAAAATCCAACCTTTGTTACACGAAAATACACCTGGAAAGAAGTTATTTCGCATGGTACGAAAAAGAGATGATCGAAAATATTTTTTTTCAGAATCAAAATCGGACTTTAATGGGTGAGTTTCTAGGTGTATTTCGACCCGCTGAATCCGAAAATCCAACCTTTGATGTCCAAAAATATGCTTGGAAAAAAGTTATTTCGCATGGTACGAAAAAGAGATGATCGAAAATATCTGTCTCCAGAATCGAAATCGAACTTTGATGGGTGGGTTTAAAGGTGTATTTCGACCCGCTAGATCCGAGAATCCAACCTTTGATGACCGAAAATATGCTTGGAAAAAAGTTATTTCGCATGGTACGAAAAAGAGATGATCGAAAATATCTGTCTCCAGAATCGAAATCGAACTTTGGTGGGTGGGTTTATAGGTGTATTTTGACCCGCTGAATCCAAAAATCCAAACTTTGTTACACGAAAATACACCTGGAAAGAAGTTATTTCGCATGGTACGAAAAAGAGATGATCGAAAATATTTTCTTTCAGAATCAAAATCGGACTTTATTGGGTGAGTTTCTAGGTGTATTTCGACCCGCTGAATCCGAAAATTCAACCTCTGATGACCGAAAATATGCTTGGAAAAAAGTTACTCCGCATGGTACGAAAAAGAGATGATCGAAAATATTTTTTTTCAGAATCAAAATCGGACTTTGATGGGAGAGTTTCTAGGTGTATTCCGACCCGCTGAATCTGAAAATCCAAACTTTGATTGCCAAAAATATGCTTGGAAAAAAGTTATTTCGCATGGTACGAAAAAGAGATGATCGGAAATATCTCTCTCCAGAATCGAAGTCGAACTTTGATGGGTGTGTTCATAGGTGTATTTTGACCCGCTGAATCCAAAAATCCAACCTTTGTTACACGAAAATACACCTGGAAAGAAGTTATTTCGCATGGTACGAAAAAGAGATGATCGAAAATATTTTTTTTCAGAATCAAAATCGGACTTTAATGGGTGAGTTTCTAGGTGTATTTCGACCCGCTGAATCCGAAAATCCAACCGTTGATGTCCAAAAATATGCTTGGAAAAAAGTTATTTCGCATGGTACGAAAAAGAGATGATCGAAAATATCTGTCTCCAGAATCGAAATCGAACTTTGATGGGTGGGTTTGAAGGTGTATTTCGACCCGCTAGATCCGAGAATCCAACCTTTGATGACCGAAAATATGCTTGGAAAAAAGTTATTTCGCATGGTACGAAAAAGAGATGATCGAAAATATCTGTCTCCAGAATCGAAATCGAACTTTGGTGGGTGGGTTTATAGGTGTATTTTGACCCGCTGAATCCAAAAATCCAAACTTTGTTACATGAAAATACACCTGGAAAGAAGTTATTTCGCATGGTACGAAAAAGAGATGATCGAAAATATTTTCTTTCAGAATCGAAATCGGACTTTAATGGGTGAGTTTCTAGGTGTATTTCGACCCGCTGAATCCGAAAATTTAACCTCTGATGACCGAAAATATGCTTGGAAAAAAGTTACTCCGCATGGTACGAAAAAGAGATGATCGAAAATATTTTTTTTCAGAATCAAAATCGGACTTTGATGGGTGAGTTTCTAGGTGTATTTCGAACCGCTGAATCTGAAAATCCACACTTTGATTGCCAAAAATATGCTTGGAAAAAAGTTATTTCGCATGGTACGAAAAAGAGATGATCGAAAACATCTGTCTCCAGAATCGAAATCGAACTTTGATGGGTGGGTTTATAGGTGTATTTTGACCCGCTGAATCCAAAAATCCAACCTTTGTTACACGAAAATACACCTGGAAAGAAGTTATTTCGCATGGTACGAAAAAGAGATGATCGAAAATATTTTTTTTCAGAATCAAAATCGGACTTTAATGGGTGAGTTTCTAGGTGTATTTCGACTCACTGAATCCGAAAATCCAACCTCTGATGACCAAAAATATGCTTGGAAAAAAGTTATTTCCTACGGTACGAAAAAGAGATGATCGAAAATATATTTTTCCAGAATCAAAATCGGACTTTGATGGGTGAGTTTCTAGGTGTATTTCGACTCGCTGAATCCGAAAATCCAACCTTTGATGACCAAAAATATGCTTGGAAAAAAGTTATTTCGCATGGTACGGAAAAGAGATGATCGAAAACATCTGTCTCCAGAATCGAAATCGAACTTTGATGGGTGGGTTTATAGGTGTATTTTGACCCGCTGAATCCGAGAATCCAAGCTTTGATGACCAAAAATATGCTTTGAAAAAAGTTATTTCGCATGGTACGAAAAAGAGATGATCGAAAATATCTGTCTCCAGAATCAAAATCGAACTTCGATGGGTGGGTTCATAGGTGTATTTTGACCCGCTGAATCCAAAAATCCAACCTCTGTTACACGAAAATACTCCTGGAAAGAAGTTATTCCGCATGGTACGAAAAAGAGATGATCGAAAATATTTTTTTTCAGAATCAAAATCGGACTTTGATGGGTGAGTTTCTAGGTGTATTTCGACCCGCTGAATCCGAAAATCCAACCTTTGATGTCCAAAAATATGCTTGGAAAAAAGTTATTTCGCATGGTACGAAAAAGAGATGATCGAAAATATCTGTCTCCAGAATCGAAATCGAACTTTGATGGGTGGGTTTAAAGGTGTATTTCGACCCGCTAGATCCGAGAATCCAACCTTTGATGACCGAAAATATGCTTGGAAAAAAGTTATTTCGCATGGTACGAAAAAGAGATGATCGAAAATATCTGTCTCCAGAATCGAAATCGAACTTTGGTGGGTGGGTTTATAGGTGTATTTTGACCCGCTGAATCCAAAAATCCAAACTTTGTTACACGAAAATACACCTGGAAAGAAGTTATTTCGCATGGTACGAAAAAGAGATGATCGAAAATATTTTCTTTCAGAATCAAAATCGGACTTTATTGGGTGAGTTTCTAGGTGTATTTCGACCCGCTGAATCCGAAAATTCAACCTCTGATGACCGAAAATATGCTTGGAAAAAAGTTACTCCGCATGGTACGAAAAAGAGATGATCGAAAATATTTTTTTTCAGAATCAAAATCGGACTTTGATGGGAGAGTTTCTAGGTGTATTCCGACCCGCTGAATCTGAAAATCCAAACTTTGATTGCCAAAAATATGCTTGGAAAAAAGTTATTTCGCATGGTACGAAAAAGAGATGATCGGAAATATCTCTCTCCAGAATCGAAGTCGAACTTTGATGGGTGTGTTCATAGGTGTATTTTGACCCGCTGAATCCAAAAATCCAACCTTTGTTACACGAAAATACACCTGGAAAGAAGTTATTTCGCATGGTACGAAAAAGAGATGATCGAAAATATTTTTTTTCAGAATCGAAATCGGACTTTAATGGGTGAGTTTCTAGGTGTATTTCGACCCGCTGAATCCGAAAATCCAACCGCTGATGTCCAAAAATATGCTTGGAAAAAAGTTATTTCGCATGGTACGAAAAAGAGATGATCGAAAATATCTGTCTCCAGAATCGAAATCGAACTTTGATGGGTGGGTTTGAAGGTGTATTTCGACCCGCTAGATCCGAGAATCCAACCTTTGATGACCGAAAATATGCTTGGAAAAAAGTTATTTCGCATGGTACGAAAAAGAGATGATCGAAAATATCTGTCTCCAGAATCAAAATCGAACTTCGATGGGTGGGTTCATAGGTGTATTTTGACCCGCTGAATCCAAAAATCCAACCTCTGTTACACGAAAATACTCCTGGAAAGAAGTTATTCCGCATGGTACGAAAAAGAGATGATCGAAAATATTTTTTTTCAGAATCAAAATCGGACTTTGATGGGTGAGTTCCTAGGTGTATTCCGACCCGCTGATTCCGAAAATCCGAACTTTGATGACCAAAAATATGCTTTGAAAAAAGTTATTTCGCATGGTACGAAAAAGAGATGATCGAAAATATCTGTCTCCAGAATCGAAATCGAACTTTGGTGGGTGGGTTTATAGGTGTATTTTGACCCGCTGAATCAAAAAATCCAAACTTTGTTACACGAAAATACACCTGGAAAGAAGTTATTTCGCATGGTACGAAAAAGAGATGATCGAAAATATTTTTTTTCAGAATCAAAATCGGACTTTAATGGGTGAGTAGGTGTATTTCGACTCACTGAATCCGAAAATCCAACCTCTGATGACCAAAAATATGCTTGGAAAAAAGTTATTTCCTACGGTACGAAAAAGAGATGATCGAAAATATATTTTTCCAGAATCAAAATCGGACTTTGATGGGTGAGTTTCTAGGTGTATTTCGACTCGCTGAATCCGAAAATCCAACCTTGGATGGCCAAAAATATGCTTGGAAAAAAGTTATTTCGCATGGTACGGAAAAGAGATGATCGAAAACATCTGTCTCCAGAATCGAAATCGAACTTTGATGGGTGGGTTTATAGGTGTATTTTGACCCGCTGAATCCGAGAATCCAAGCTTTGATGACCAAAAATATGCTTTGAAAAAAGTTATTTCGCATGGTACGAAAAAGAGATGATCGAAAATATCTGTCTCCAGAATCAAAATCGAACTTCGATGGGTGGGTTCATAGGTGTATTTTGACCCGCTGAATCCAAAAATTCAACCTCTGTTACACGAAAATACTCCTGGAAAGAAGTTATTCCGCATGGTACGAAAAAGAGATGATCGAAAATATTTTTTTTCAGAATCAAAATCGGACTTTGATGGGTGAGTTTCTAGGTGTATTTCGACCCGCTGAATCCGAAAATCCAACCTTTGATGTCCAAAAATATGCTTGGAAAAAAGTTATTTCGCATGGTACGAAAAAGAGATGATCGAAAATATCTGTCTCCAGAATCGAAATCGAACTTTGATGGGTGGGTTTAAAGGTGTATTTCGACCCGCTAGATCCGAGAATCCAACCTTTGATGACCGAAAATATGCTTGGAAAAAAGTTATTTCGCATGGTACGAAAAAGAGATGATCGAAAATATCTGTCTCCAGAATCGAAATCGAACTTTGGTGGGTGGGTTTATAGGTGTATTTTGACCCGCTGAATCCAAAAATCCAAACTTTGTTACACGAAAATACACCTGGAAAGAAGTTATTTCGCATGGTACGAAAAAGAGATGATCGAAAATATTTTCTTTCAGAATCAAAATCGGACTTTATTGGGTGAGTTTCTAGGTGTATTTCGACCCGCTGAATCCGAAAATTCAACCTCTGATGACCGAAAATATGCTTGGAAAAAAGTTACTCCGCATGGTACGAAAAAGAGATGATCGAAAATATTTTTTTTCAGAATCAAAATCGGACTTTGATGGGTGAGTTTCTAGGTGTATTTCGAACCGCTGAATCTGAAAATCCACACTTTGATTGCCAAAAATATGCTTGGAAAAAAGTTATTTCGCATGGTACGAAAAAGAGATGATCGAAAACATCTGTCTCCAGAATCGAAATCGAACTTTGATGGGTGGGTTTATAGGTGTATTTTGACCCGCTGAATCCAAAAATCCAACCTTTGTTACACGAAAATACACCTGGAAAGAAGTTATTTCGCATGGTACGAAAAAGAGATGATCGAAAATATTTTTTTTCAGAATCAAAATCGGACTTTAATGGGTGAGTTTCTAGGTGTATTTCGACTCACTGAATCCGAAAATCCAACCTCTGATGACCAAAAATATGCTTGGAAAAAAGTCATTTCGCACGGTACGAAAAAGAGATGATCGAAAATATATTTTTCCAGAATCAAAATCGGACTTTGATGGGTGAGTTTCTAGGTGTATTTCGACTCGCTGAATCCGAAAATCCAACCTTTGATGACCAAAAATATGCTTGGAAAAAAGTTATTTCGCATGGTACGGAAAAGAGATGATCGAAAACATCTGTCTCCAGAATCGAAATCGAACTTTGATGGGTGGGTTTATAGGTGTATTTTGACCCGATGAATCCGAGAATCCAAGCTTTGATGACCAAAAATATGCTTTGAAAAAAGTTATTTCGCATGGTACGAAAAAGAGATGATCGAAAATATTTTTTTTCAGAATCAAAATCGGACTTTGATGGGTGAGTTTCTAGGTGTATTCCGACCCGCTGATTCCGAAAATCCGAACTTTGATGACCAAAAATATGCTTGGAAAAAAGTTATTTCGCATGGTACGAAAAAGAGATGATCGAAAATATCTGTCTCCAGAATCGAAATCGAACTTTGGTGGGTGGGTTTATAGGTGTATTTTGACCCGCTGAATCCAAAAATCCAAACTTTGTTACACGAAAATACACCTGGAAAGAAGTTATTTCGCATGGTACGAAAAAGAGATGATCGAAAATATTTTCTTTCAGAATCAAAATCGGACTTTATTGGGTGAGTTTCTAGGTGTATTTCGACCCGCTGAATCCGAAAATTCAACCTCTGATGACCGAAAATATGCTTGGAAAAAAGTTACTCCGCATGGTACGAAAAAGAGATGATCGAAAATATTTTTTTTCAGAATCAAAATCGGACTTTGATGGGAGAGTTTCTAGGTGTATTCCGACCCGCTGAATCTGAAAATCCAAACTTTGATTGCCAAAAATATGCTTGGAAAAAAGTTATTTCGCATGGTACGAAAAAGAGATGATCGGAAATATCTCTCTCCAGAATCGAAGTCGAACTTTGATGGGTGGGTTCATAGGTGTATTTTGACCCGCTGAATCCAAAAATCCAACCTTTGTTACACGAAAATACACCTGGAAAGAAGTTATTTCGCATGGTACGAAAAAGAGATGATCGAAAATATTTTTTTTCAGAATCAAAATCGGACTTTAATGGGTGAGTTTCTAGGTGTATTTCGACCCGCTGAATCCGAAAATCCAACCTTTGATGTCCAAAAATATGCTTGGAAAAAAGTTATTTCGCATGGTACGAAAAAGAGATGATCGAAAATATCTGTCTCCAGAATCGAAATCGAACTTTGATGGGTGGGTTTAAAGGTGTATTTCGACCCGCTAGATCCGAGAATCCAACCTTTGATGACCGAAAATATGTTCGGAAAAAAGTTATTTCGCATGGTACGAAAAAGAGATGATCGAAAATATCTGTCTCCAGAATCGAAATCGAACTTTGGTGGGTGGGTTTATAGGTGTATTTTGACCCGCTGAATCCAAAAATCCAAACTTTGTTACACGAAAATACACCTGGAAAGAAGTTATTTCGCATGGTACGAAAAAGAGATGATCGAAAATATTTTCTTTCAGAATCAAAATCGGACTTTATTGGGTGAGTTTCTAGGTGTATTTCGACCCGCTGAATCCGAAAATTCAACCTCTGATGACCGAAAATATGCTTGGAAAAAAGTTACTCCGCATGGTACGAAAAAGAGATGATCGAAAATATTTTTTTTCAGAATCAAAATCGGACTTTGATGGGAGAGTTTCTAGGTGTATTCCGACCCGCTGAATCTGAAAATCCAAACTTTGATTGCCAAAAATATGCTTGGAAAAAAGTTATTTCGCATGGTACGAAAAAGAGATGATCGGAAATATCTCTCTCCAGAATCGAAGTCGAACTTTGATGGGTGTGTTCATAGGTGTATTTTGACCCGCTGAATCCAAAAATCCAACCTTTGTTACACGAAAATACACCTGGAAAGAAGTTATTTCGCATGGTACGAAAAAGAGATGATCGAAAATATTTTTTTTCAGAATCAAAATCGGACTTCAATGGGTGAGTTTCTAGGTGTATTTCGACCCGCTGAATCCGAAAATCCAACCGTTGATGTCCAAAAATATGCTTGGAAAAAAGTTATTCCGCATGGTACGAAAAAGAGATGATCGAAAATATCTGTCTCCAGAATCGAAATCGAACTTTGATGGGTGGGTGTGAAGGTGTATTTCGACCCGCTAGATCCGAGAATCCAACCTTTGATGACCGAAAATATGCTTGGAAAAAAGTTATTTCGCATGGTACGAAAAAGAGATGATCGAAAATATCTGTCTCCAGAATCGAAATCGAACTTTGGTGGGTGGGTTTATAGGTGTATTTTGACCCGCTGAATCCAAAAATCCAAACTTTGTTACACGAAAATACACCTGGAAAGAAGTTATTTCGCATGGTACGAAAAAGAGATGATCGAAAATATTTTCTTTCAGAATCGAAATCGGACTTTAATGGGTGAGTTTCTAGGTGTATTTCGACCCGCTGAATCCGAAAATTTAACCTCTGATGACCGAAAATATGCTTGGAAAAAAGTTACTCCGCATGGTACGAAAAAGAGATGATCGAAAATATTTTTTTTCAGAATCAAAATCGGACTTTGATGGGTGAGTTTCTAGGTGTATTTCGAACCGCTGAATCTGAAAATCCACACTTTGATTGCCAAAAATATGCTTGGAAAAAAGTTATTTCGCATGGTACGAAAAAGAGATGATCGAAAACATCTGTCTCCAGAATCGAAATCGAACTTTGATGGGTGGGTTTATAGGTGTATTTTGACCCGCTGAATCCAAAAATCCAACCTTTGTTACACGAAAATACACCTGGAAAGAAGTTATTTCGCATGGTACGAAAAAGAGATGATCGAAAATATTTTTTTTCAGAATCAAAATCGGACTTTAATGGGTGAGTTTCTAGGTGTATTTCGACTCACTGAATCCGAAAATCCAACCTCTGATGACCAAAAATATGCTTGGAAAAAAGTTATTTCCTACGGTACGAAAAAGAGATGATCGAAAATATATTTTTCCAGAATCAAAATCGGACTTTGATGGGTGAGTTTCTAGGTGTATTTCGACTCGCTGAATCCGAAAATCCAACCTTTGATGACCAAAAATATGCTTGGAAAAAAGTTATTTCGCATGGTACGGAAAAGAGATGATCGAAAACATCTGTCTCCAGAATCGAAATCGAACTTTGATGGGTGGGTTTATAGGTGTATTTTGACCCGCTGAATCCGAGAATCCAAGCTTTGATGACCAAAAATATGCTTTGAAAAAAGTTATTTCGCATGGTACGAAAAAGAGATGATCGAAAATATCTGTCTCCAGAATCAAAATCGAACTTCGATGGGTGGGTTCATAGGTGTATTTTGACCCGCTGAATCCAAAAATCCAACCTCTGTTACACGAAAATACTCCTGGAAAGAAGTTATTCCGCATGGTACGAAAAAGAGATGATCGAAAATATTTTTTTTCAGAATCAAAATCGGACTTTGATGGGTGAGTTTCTAGGTGTATTTCGACCCGCTGAATCCGAAAATCCAACCTTTGATGTCCAAAAATATGCTTGGAAAAAAGTTATTTCGCATGGTACGAAAAAGAGATGATCGAAAATATCTGTCTCCAGAATCGAAATCGAACTTTGATGGGTGGGTTTAAAGGTGTATTTCGACCCGCTAGATCCGAGAATCCAACCTTTGATGACCGAAAATATGCTTGGAAAAAAGTTATTTCGCATGGTACGAAAAAGAGATGATCGAAAATATCTGTCTCCAGAATCGAAATCGAACTTTGGTGGGTGGGTTTATAGGTGTATTTTGACCCGCTGAATCCAAAAATCCAAACTTTGTTACACGAAAATACACCTGGAAAGAAGTTATTTCGCATGGTACGAAAAAGAGATGATCGAAAATATTTTCTTTCAGAATCAAAATCGGACTTTATTGGGTGAGTTTCTAGGTGTATTTCGACCCGCTGAATCCGAAAATTCAACCTCTGATGACCGAAAATATGCTTGGAAAAAAGTTACTCCGCATGGTACGAAAAAGAGATGATCGAAAATATTTTTTTTCAGAATCAAAATCGGACTTTGATGGGAGAGTTTCTAGGTGTATTCCGACCCGCTGAATCTGAAAATCCAAACTTTGATTGCCAAAAATATGCTTGGAAAAAAGTTATTTCGCATGGTACGAAAAAGAGATGATCGGAAATATCTCTCTCCAGAATCGAAGTCGAACTTTGATGGGTGGGTTCATAGGTGTATTTTGACCCGCTGAATCCAAAAATCCAACCTTTGTTACACGAAAATACACCTGGAAAGAAGTTATTTCGCATGGTACGAAAAAGAGATGATCGAAAATATTTTTTTTCAGAATCAAAATCGGACTTTAATGGGTGAGTTTCTAGGTGTATTTCGACCCGCTGAATCCGAAAATCCAACCTTTGATGTCCAAAAATATGCTTGGAAAAAAGTTATTTCGCATGGTACGAAAAAGAGATGATCGAAAATATCTGTCTCCAGAATCGAAATCGAACTTTGATGGGTGGGTTTGAAGGTGTATTTCGACCCGCTAGATCCGAGAATCCAACCTTTGATGACCGAAAATATGCTTGGAAAAAAGTTATTTCGCATGGTACGAAAAAGAGATGATCGAAAATATCTGTCTCCAGAATCGAAATCGAACTTTGGTGGGTGGGTTTATAGGTGTATTTTGACCCGCTGAATCCAAAAATCCAAACTTTGTTACACGAAAATACACCTGGAAAGAAGTTATTTCGCATGGTACGAAAAAGAGATGATCGAAAATATTTTCTTTCAGAATCAAAATCGGACTTTATTGGGTGAGTTTCTAGGTGTATTTCGACCCGCTGAATCCGAAAATTCAACCTCTGATGACCGAAAATATGCTTGGAAAAAAGTTACTCCGCATGGTACGAAAAAGAGATGATCGAAAATATTTTTTTTCAGAATCAAAATCGGACTTTGATGGGAGAGTTTCTAGGTGTATTCCGACCCGCTGAATCTGAAAATCCAAACTTTGATTGCCAAAAATATGCTTGGAAAAAAGTTATTTCGCATGGTACGAAAAAGAGATGATCGGAAATATCTCTCTCCAGAATCGAAGTCGAACTTTGATGGGTGTGTTCATAGGTGTATTTTGACCCGCTGAATCCAAAAATCCAACCTTTGTTACACGAAAATACACCTGGAAAGAAGTTATTTCGCATGGTACGAAAAAGAGATGATCGAAAATATTTTTTTTCAGAATCAAAATCGGACTTTAATGGGTGAGTTTCTAGGTGTATTTCGACCCGCTGAATCCGAAAATCCAACCGTTGATGTCCAAAAATATGCTTGGAAAAAAGTTATTTCGCATGGTACGAAAAAGAGATGATCGAAAATATCTGTCTCCAGAATCGAAATCGAACTTTGATGGGTGGGTTTGAAGGTGTATTTCGACCCGCTAGATCCGAGAATCCAACCTTTGATGACCGAAAATATGCTTGGAAAAAAGTTATTTCGCATGGTACGAAAAAGAGATGATCGAAAATATCTGTCTCCAGAATCGAAATCGAACTTTGGTGGGTGGGTTTATAGGTGTATTTTGACCCGCTGAATCCAAAAATCCAAACTTTGTTACATGAAAATACACCTGGAAAGAAGTTATTTCGCATGGTACGAAAAAGAGATGATCGAAAATATTTTCTTTCAGAATCGAAATCGGACTTTAATGGGTGAGTTTCTAGGTGTATTTCGACCCGCTGAATCCGAAAATTTAACCTCTGATGACCGAAAATATGCTTGGAAAAAAGTTACTCCGCATGGTACGAAAAAGAGATGATCGAAAATATTTTTTTTCAGAATCAAAATCGGACTTTGATGGGTGAGTTTCTAGGTGTATTTCGAACCGCTGAATCTGAAAATCCACACTTTGATTGCCAAAAATATGCTTGGAAAAAAGTTATTTCGCATGGTACGAAAAAGAGATGATCGAAAACATCTGTCTCCAGAATCGAAATCGAACTTTGATGGGTGGGTTTATAGGTGTATTTTGACCCGCTGAATCCAAAAATCCAACCTTTGTTACACGAAAATACACCTGGAAAGAAGTTATTTCGCATGGTACGAAAAAGAGATGATCGAAAATATTTTTTTTCAGAATCAAAATCGGACTTTAATGGGTGAGTTTCTAGGTGTATTTCGACTCACTGAATCCGAAAATCCAACCTCTGATGACCAAAAATATGCTTGGAAAAAAGTTATTTCCTACGGTACGAAAAAGAGATGATCGAAAATATATTTTTCCAGAATCAAAATCGGACTTTGATGGGTGAGTTTCTAGGTGTATTTCGACTCGCTGAATCCGAAAATCCAACCTTTGATGACCAAAAATATGCTTGGAAAAAAGTTATTTCGCATGGTACGGAAAAGAGATGATCGAAAACATCTGTCTCCAGAATCGAAATCGAACTTTGATGGGTGGGTTTATAGGTGTATTTTGACCCGCTGAATCCGAGAATCCAAGCTTTGATGACCAAAAATATGCTTTGAAAAAAGTTATTTCGCATGGTACGAAAAAGAGATGATCGAAAATATCTGTCTCCAGAATCAAAATCGAACTTCGATGGGTGGGTTCATAGGTGTATTTTGACCCGCTGAATCCAAAAATCCAACCTCTGTTACACGAAAATACTCCTGGAAAGAAGTTATTCCGCATGGTACGAAAAAGAGATGATCGAAAATATTTTTTTTCAGAATCAAAATCGGACTTTGATGGGTGAGTTTCTAGGTGTATTTCGACCCGCTGAATCCGAAAATCCAACCTTTGATGTCCAAAAATATGCTTGGAAAAAAGTTATTTCGCATGGTACGAAAAAGAGATGATCGAAAATATCTGTCTCCAGAATCGAAATCGAACTTTGATGGGTGGGTTTAAAGGTGTATTTCGACCCGCTAGATCCGAGAATCCAACCTTTGATGACCGAAAATATGCTTGGAAAAAAGTTATTTCGCATGGTACGAAAAAGAGATGATCGAAAATATCTGTCTCCAGAATCGAAATCGAACTTTGGTGGGTGGGTTTATAGGTGTATTTTGACCCGCTGAATCCAAAAATCCAAACTTTGTTACACGAAAATACACCTGGAAAGAAGTTATTTCGCATGGTACGAAAAAGAGATGATCGAAAATATTTTCTTTCAGAATCAAAATCGGACTTTATTGGGTGAGTTTCTAGGTGTATTTCGACCCGCTGAATCCGAAAATTCAACCTCTGATGACCGAAAATATGCTTGGAAAAAAGTTACTCCGCATGGTACGAAAAAGAGATGATCGAAAATATTTTTTTTCAGAATCAAAATCGGACTTTGATGGGAGAGTTTCTAGGTGTATTCCGACCCGCTGAATCTGAAAATCCAAACTTTGATTGCCAAAAATATGCTTGGAAAAAAGTTATTTCGCATGGTACGAAAAAGAGATGATCGGAAATATCTCTCTCCAGAATCGAAGTCGAACTTTGATGGGTGTGTTCATAGGTGTATTTTGACCCGCTGAATCCAAAAATCCAACCTTTGTTACACGAAAATACACCTGGAAAGAAGTTATTTCGCATGGTACGAAAAAGAGATGATCGAAAATATTTTTTTTCAGAATCGAAATCGGACTTTAATGGGTGAGTTTCTAGGTGTATTTCGACCCGCTGAATCCGAAAATCCAACCGCTGATGTCCAAAAATATGCTTGGAAAAAAGTTATTTCGCATGGTACGAAAAAGAGATGATCGAAAATATCTGTCTCCAGAATCGAAATCGAACTTTGATGGGTGGGTTTAAAGGTGTATTTTGACCCGCGGAATCCGAGAATCCAAGCTTTGATGACCAAAAATATGCTTGGAAAAAAGTTATTTCGCATGGTACGAAAAAGAGATGATCGAAAATATCTGTCTCCAGAATCGAAATCGAACTTTGATGGGTGGGTTTAAAGGTGTATTTCGACCCGCTAGATCCGAAAATCCAACCTTTGATGACCGAAAATATGCTTGGAAAAAAGTTATTTCGCATGGTACGAAAAAGAGATGATCGAAAATATCTGTCTCCAGAATCGAAATCGAACTTTGGTGGGTGGGTGGGTTTATAGGTGTATTTTGACCCGCTGAATCCAAAAATCCAAACTTTGTTACACGAAAATACACCTGGAAAGAAGTTATTTCGCATGGTACGAAAAAGAGATGATCGAAAATATTTTCTTTCAGAATCAAAATCGGACTTTATTGGGTGAGTTTCTAGGTGTATTTCGGCCCGCTGAATCCGAAAATTTAACCTCTGATGACCGAAAATATGCTTGGAAAAAAGTTACTCCGCATGGTACGAAAAAGAGATGATCGAAAATATTTTTTTTCAGAATCAAAATCGGACTTTGATGGGAGAGTTTCTAGGTGTATTTCGACCCGCTGAATCTGAAAATCCAAACTTTGATTGCCAAAAATATGCTTGGAAAAAAGTTATTTCGCATGGTACGAAAAAGAGATGATCGGAAATATCTTTCTCCAGAATCGAAGTCGAACTTTGATGGGTGGGTTCATAGGTGTATTTTGACCCGCTGAATCCAAAAATCCAACCTTTGTTACACGAAAATACACCTGGAAAGAAGTTATTTCGCATGGTACGAAAAAGAGATGATCGAAAATATTTTTCTTCAGAATCAAAATCGGACTTTAATGGGTGAGTTTCTAGGTGTATTCCGACCTGCTGAATCCGAAAATCCAACCTTTGATGTCCAAAAATATGCTTGGAAAAAAGTTATTTCGCATGGTACGAAAAAGAGATGATCGAAAATATCTGTCTCCAGAATCGAAATCGAACTTTGATGGGTGGGTTTAAAGGTGTATTTTGACCCGCTGAATCCGAGAATCCAAGCTTTGATGACCAAAAATATGCTTGGAAAAAAGTTATTTCGCATGGTACGAAAAAGAGATGATCGAAAATATCTGTCTCCAGAATCAAAATCGAACTTCGATGGGTGGGTTCATAGGTGTATTTTGACCCGCTGAATCCAAAAATCCAACCTCTGTTACACGAAAATACTCCTGGAAAGAAGTTATTCCGCATGGTACGAAAAAGAGATGATCGAAAATATTTTTTTTCAGAATCAAAATCGGACTTTGATGGGTGAGTTCCTAGGTGTATTCCGACCCGCTGATTCCGAAAATCCGAACTTTGATGACCAAAAATATGCTTTGAAAAAAGTTATTTCGCATGGTACGAAAAAGAGATGATCGAAAATATCTGTCTCCAGAATCGAAATCGAACTTTGGTGGGTGGGTTTATAGGTGTATTTTGACCCGCTGAATCAAAAAATCCAAACTTTGTTACACGAAAATACACCTGGAAAGAAGTTATTTCGCATGGTACGAAAAAGAGATGATCGAAAATATTTTTTTTCAGAATCAAAATCGGACTTTAATGGGTGAGTAGGTGTATTTCGACTCACTGAATCCGAAAATCCAACCTCTGATGACCAAAAATATGCTTGGAAAAAAGTTATTTCCTACGGTACGAAAAAGAGATGATCGAAAATATATTTTTCCAGAATCAAAATCGGACTTTGATGGGTGAGTTTCTAGGTGTATTTCGACTCGCTGAATCCGAAAATCCAACCTTGGATGGCCAAAAATATGCTTGGAAAAAAGTTATTTCGCATGGTACGGAAAAGAGATGATCGAAAACATCTGTCTCCAGAATCGAAATCGAACTTTGATGGGTGGGTTTATAGGTGTATTTTGACCCGCTGAATCCGAGAATCCAAGCTTTGATGACCAAAAATATGCTTTGAAAAAAGTTATTTCGCATGGTACGAAAAAGAGATGATCGAAAATATCTGTCTCCAGAATCAAAATCGAACTTCGATGGGTGGGTTCATAGGTGTATTTTGACCCGCTGAATCCAAAAATTCAACCTCTGTTACACGAAAATACTCCTGGAAAGAAGTTATTCCGCATGGTACGAAAAAGAGATGATCGAAAATATTTTTTTTCAGAATCAAAATCGGACTTTGATGGGTGAGTTCCTAGGTGTATTCCGACCCGCTGATTCCGAAAATCCGAACTTTGATGACCAAAAATATGCTTTGAAAAAAGTTATTTCGCATGGTACGAAAAAGAGATGATCGAAAATATCTGTCTCCAGAATCGAAATCGAACTTTGGTGGGTGGGTTTATAGGTGTATTTTGACCCGCTGAATCCAAAAATCCAAACTTTGTTACACGAAAATACACCTGGGAAGAAGTTATTTCGCATGGTACGAAAAAGAGATGATCGAAAATATTTTCTTTCAGAATCAAAATCGGACTTTATTGGGTGAGTTTCTAGGTGTATTTCGACCCGCTGAATCCGAAAATTTAACTTCTGATGACCGAAAATATGCTTGGAAAAAAGTTACTCCGCATGGTACGAAAAAGAGATGATCGAAAATATTTTTTTTCAGAATCAAAATCGGACTTTGATGGGAGAGTTTCTAGGTGTATTTCGACCCGCTGAATCTGAAAATCCAAACTTTGATTGCCAAAAATATGCTTGGAAAAAAGTTATTTCGCATGGTACGAAAAAGAGATGATCGGAAATATCTTTCTCCAGAATCGAAGTCGAACTTTGATGGGTGGGTTCATAGGTGTATTTTGACCCGCTGAATCCAAAAATCCAACCTTTGTTACACGAAAATACACCTGGAAAGAAGTTATTTCGCATGGTACGAAAAAGAGATGATCGAAAATATTTTTTTTCAGAATCAAAATCGGACTTTAATGGGTGAGTTTCTAGGTGTATTCCGACCCGCTGTATCCGAAAATCCAACCTTTGATGTCCAAAAATATGCTTGGAAAAAAGTTATTTCGCATGGTACGAAAAAGAGATGATCGAAAATATCTGTCTCCAGAATCGAAATCGAACTTTGATGGGTGGGTTTAAAGGTGTATTTTGACCCGCGGAATCCGAGAATCCAAGCTTTGATGACCAAAAATATGCTTGGAAAAAAGTTATTTCGCATGGTACGAAAAAGAGATGATCGAAAATATCTGTCTCCAGAATCGAAATCGAACTTTGATGGGTGGGTTTAAAGGTGTATTTCGACCCGCTAGATCCGAAAATCCAACCTTTGATGACCGAAAATATGCTTGGAAAAAAGTTATTTCGCATGGTACGAAAAAGAGATGATCGAAAATATCTGTCTCCAGAATCGAAATCGAACTTTGGTGGGTGGGTGGGTTTATAGGTGTATTTTGACCCGCTGAATCCAAAAATCCAAACTTTGGTACACGAAAATACACGTGGAAAGAAGTTATTTCGCATGGTACGAAAAAGAGATGATCGAAAATATTTTCTTTCAGAATCAAAATCGGACTTTATTGGGTGAGTTTCTAGGTGTATTTCGGCCCGCTGAATCCGAAAATTTAAACTCTGATGACCGAAAATATGCTTGGAAAAAAGTTACTCCGCATGGTACGAAAAAGAGATGATCGAAAATATTTTTTTTCAGAATCAAAATCGGACTTTGATGGGAGAGTTTCTAGGTGTATTTCGACCCGCTGAATCTGAAAATCCAAACTTTGATTGCCAAAAATATGCTTGGAAAAAAGTTATTTCGCATGGTACGAAATAGAGATGATCGGAAATATCTTTCTCCAGAATCGAAGTCGAACTTTGATGGGTGGGTTCATAGGTGTATTTTGACCCGCTGAATCCAAAAATCCAACCTTTGTTACACGAAAATACACCTGGAAAGAAGTTATTTCGCATGGTACGAAAAAGAGATGATCGAAAATATTTTTCTTCAGAATCAAAATCGGACTTTAATGGGTGAGTTTCTAGGTGTATTCCGACCTGCTGAATCCGAAAATCCAACCTTTGATGTCCAAAAATATGCTTGGAAAAAAGTTATTTCGCATGGTACGAAAAAGAGATGATCGAAAATATCTGTCTCCAGAATCGAAATCGAACTTTGATGGGTGGGTTTAAAGGTGTATTTTGACCCGCTGAATCCGAGAATCCAAGCTTTGATGACCAAAAATATGCTTGGAAAAAAGTTATTTCGCATGGTACGAAAAAGAGATGATCGAAAATATCTGTCTCCAGAATCAAAATCGAACTTCGATGGGTGGGTTCATAGGTGTATTTTGACCCGCTGAATCCAAAAATTCAACCTCTGTTACACGAAAATACTCCTGGAAAGAAGTTATTCCGCATGGTACGAAAAAGAGATGATCGACAATATTTTTTTTCAGAATCAAAATCGGACTTTGATGGGTGAGTTCCTAGGTGTATTCCGACCCGCTGATTCCAAAAATCCGAACTTTGATGACCAAAAATATGCTTTGAAAAAAGTTATTTCGCATGGTACGAAAAAGAGATGATCGAAAATATCTGTCTCCAGAATCGAAATCGAACTTTGGTGGGTGGGTTTATAGGTGTATTTTGACCCGCTGAATCCAAAAATCCAAACTTTGTTACACGAAAATACACCTGGGAAGAAGTTATTTCGCATGGTACGAAAAAGAGATGATCGAAAATATTTTCTTTCAGAATCAAAATCGGACTTTATTGGGTGAGTTTCTAGGTGTATTTCGACCCGCTGAATCCGAAAATTTAACTTCTGATGACCGAAAATATGCTTGGAAAAAAGTTACTCCGCATGGTACGAAAAAGAGATGATCGAAAATATTTTTTTTCAGAATCAAAATCGGACTTTGATGGGAGAGTTTCTAGGTGTATTTCGACCCGCTGAATCTGAAAATCCAAACTTTGATTGCCAAAAATATGCTTGGAAAAAAGTTATTTCGCATGGTACGAAAAAGAGATGATCGGAAATATCTTTCTCCAGAATCGAAGTCGAACTTTGATGGGTGGGTTCATAGGTGTATTTTGACCCGCTGAATCCAAAAATCCAACCTTTGTTACACGAAAATACACCTGGAAAGAAGTTATTTCGCATGGTACGAAAAAGAGATGATCGAAAATATTTTTTTTCAGAATCAAAATCGGACTTTAATGGGTGAGTTTCTAGGTGTATTCCGACCCGCTGTATCCGAAAATCCAACCTTTGATGTCCAAAAATATGCTTGGAAAAAAGTTATTTCGCATGGTACGAAAAAGAGATGATCGAAAATATCTGTCTCCAGAATCGAAATCGAACTTTGATGGGTGGGTTTAAAGGTGTATTTTGACCCGCGGAATCCGAGAATCCAAGCTTTGATGACCAAAAATATGCTTGGAAAAAAGTTATTTCGCATGGTACGAAAAAGAGATGATCGAAAATATCTGTCTCCAGAATCGAAATCGAACTTTGATGGGTGGGTTTAAAGGTGTATTTCGACCCGCTAGATCCGAAAATCCAACCTTTGATGACCGAAAATATGCTTGGAAAAAAGTTATTTCGCATGGTACGAAAAAGAGATGATCGAAAATATCTGTCTCCAGAATCGAAATCGAACTTTGGTGGGTGGGTGGGTTTATAGGTGTATTTTGACCCGCTGAATCCAAAAATCCAAACTTTGGTACACGAAAATACACGTGGAAAGAAGTTATTTCGCATGGTACGAAAAAGAGATGATCGAAAATATTTTCTTTCAGAATCAAAATCGGACTTTATTGGGTGAGTTTCTAGGTGTATTTCGGCCCGCTGAATCCGAAAATTTAACCTCTGATGACCGAAAATATGCTTGGAAAAAAGTTACTCCGCATGGTACGAAAAAGAGATGATCGAAAATATTTTTTTTCAGAATCAAAATCGGACTTTGATGGGAGAGTTTCTAGGTGTATTTCGACCCGCTGAATCTGAAAATCCAAACTTTGATTGCCAAAAATATGCTTGGAAAAAAGTTATTTCGCATGGTACGAAATAGAGATGATCGGAAATATCTTTCTCCAGAATCGAAGTCGAACTTTGATGGGTGGGTTCATAGGTGTATTTTGACCCGCTGAATCCAAAAATCCAACCTTTGTTACACGAAAATACACCTGGAAAGAAGTTATTTCGCATGGTACGAAAAAGAGATGATCGAAAATATTTTTCTTCAGAATCAAAATCGGACTTTAATGGGTGAGTTTCTAGGTGTATTCCGACCTGCTGAATCCGAACATCCAACCTTTGATGTCCAAAAATATGCTTGGAAAAAAGTTATTTCGCATGGTACGAAAAAGAGATGATCGAAAATATCTGTCTCCAGAATCGAAATCGAACTTTGATGGGTGGGTTTAAAGGTGTATTTTGACCCGCTGAATCCGAGAATCCAAGCTTTGATGACCAAAAATATGCTTGGAAAAAAGTTATTTCGCATGGTACGAAAAAGAGATGATCGAAAATATCTGTCTCCAGAATCAAAATCGAACTTCGATGGGTGGGTTCATAGGTGTATTTTGACCCGCTGAATCCAAAAATCCAACCTCTGTTACACGAAAATACTCCTGGAAAGAAGTTATTCCGCATGGTACGAAAAAGAGATGATCGAAAATATTTTTTTTCAGGATCAAAATCGGACTTTGATGGGTGAGTTTCTAGGTGTATTCCGACCCGCTGATTCCGAAAATCCGAACTTTGATGACCAAAAATATGCTTGGAAAAAAGTTATTTCGCATGGTACGAAAAAGAGATGATCGAAAATATCTGTCTCCAGAATCGAAATCGAACTTTGGTGGGTGGGTTTATAGGTGTATTTTGACCCGCTGAATCCAAAAATCCAAACTTTGTTACACGAAAATACACCTGGAAAGAAGTTATTTCGCATGGTACGAAAAAGAGATGATCGAAAATATTTTCTTTCAGAATCAAAATCGGACTTTATTGGGTGAGTTTCTAGGTGTATTTCGACCCGCTGAATCCGAAAATTTAACCTCTGATGACCGAAAATATGCTTGGAAAAAAGTTACTCCGCATGGTACGAAAAAGAGATGATCGAAAATATTTTTTTTCAGAATCAAAATCGGACTTTGATGGGAGAGTTTCTAGGTGTATTTCGACCCGCTGAATCTGAAAATCCAAACTTTGATTGCCAAAAATATGCTTGGAAAAAAGTTATTTCGCATGGTACGAAAAAGAGATGATCGAAAATATCTGTCTCCAGAATCGAAATCGAACTTTGATGGGTGGGTGTAAAGGTGTATTTCGACCCGCTCGATCCGAAAATCCAACCTTTGATGACCGAAAATATGCTTGGAAAAAAGTTATTTCGCATGGTACGAAAAAGAGATGATCGAAAATATCTGTCTCCAGAATCGAAATCGAACTTTGGTGGGTGGGTTTATAGGTGTATTTTGACCCGCTGAATCCAAAAATCCAAACTTTGTTACACGAAAATACACCTGGATAGAAGTTATTTCGCATGGTACGAAAAAGAGATGATCGAAAATATTTTCTTTCAGAATCAAAATCGGACTTTATTGGGTGAGTTTCTAGGTGTATTTCGGCCCGCTGAATCCGAAAATTCAACCTCTGATGACCGAAAATATGCTTGGAAAAAAGTTACTCCGCATGGTACGAAAAAGAGATGATCGAAAATATTTTTTTTCAGAATCAAAATCGGACTTTGATGGGAGAGTATCTAGGTGTATTTCGACCCGCTGAATCTGAAAATCCAAACTTTGATTGCCAAAAATATGCTTGGAAAAAAGTTATTTCGCATGGTACGAAAAAGAGATGATCGGAAATATCTTTCTCCAGAATCGAAGTCGAACTTTGATGGATGGGTTCATAGGTGTATTTTGACCCGCTGAATCCAAAAATCCAACCTTTGTTACACGAAAATACACCTGGAAAGAAGTTATTTCGCATGGTACGAAAAAGAGATGATCGAAAATATTTTTTTTCAGAATCAAAATCGGACTTTAATGGGTGAGTTTCTAGGTGTATTCCGACCCGCTGAATCCGAAAATCCAACCTTTGATGACCAAAAATATGCTTGGAAGAAAGTTATTTCGCATGGTACGAAAAAGAGATGATCGGAAATATCTGTCTCCAGAATCGAAATCGGACGTTGATGGGTTGGTTCATAGGTGTATTTTGACCCGCTGAATCCAAAAATCCAACCTTTGTTACACGAAGATACACCTGGAAAGAAGTTATTTCGCATGGTACGAAAAAGAGATGATCGAAAATATTTTTTTTCAGAATCGGAATCGGACTTTGATGGGTGAGTTTCTAGGTGTATTTCGACTCACTGACTCCGAAAATCCAACCTCTGATGACCAAAAATATGCTTGGAAAAAAGTTATTTCGCACGGTACGAAAAAGAGATGATCGAAAATATATTTTTCCAGAATCAAAATCGGACTTTGATGGGTGAGTTTCTAGGTGTATTTCGACTCGCTGAATCCGAAAATCCAACCTTTGATGACCAAAAATATGCTTGGAAAAAAGTTATTTCGCATGGTACGGAGAAGAGATGATCGAAAACATCTGTCTCCAGAATCGAAATCGAACTTTGATGGGTGGGTTTATAGGTGTATTTTGACCCGCTGAATCCGAGAATCCAAGCTTTGATGACCAAAAATATGCTTTGAAAAAAGTTATTTCGCATGGTACGAAAAAGAGATGATCGAAAATATCTGTCTCCAGAATCAAAATCGAACTTCGATGGGTGGGTTCATAGGTGTATTTTGACCCGCTGAATCCAAAAATCCAACCTCTGTTACACGAAAATACTCCTGGAAAGAAGTTATTCCGCATGGTACGAAAAAGAGATGATCGAAAATATTTTTTTTCAGAATCAAAATCGGACTTTGATGGGTGAGTTTCTAGGTGTATTCCGACCCGCTGATTCCGAAAATCCGAACTTTGATGACCAAAAATATGCTTGGAAAAAAGTTATTTCGCATGGTACGCAAAAGAGATGATCGAAAATATCTGTCTCCAGAATCGAAATCGAACTTTGGTGGGTGGGTTTATAGGTGTATTTTGACCCGCTGAATCCAAAAATCCAAACTTTGTTACACGAAAATACACCTGGAAAGAAGTTATTTCGCATGGTACGAAAAAGAGATGATCGAAAATATTTTCTTTCAGAATCAAAATCGGACTTTATTGGGTGAGTTTCTAGGTGTATTTCGACCCGCTGAATCCGAAAATTTAACCTCTGATGACCGAAAATATGCTTGGAAAAAAGTTACTCCGCATAGTACGAAAAAGAGATGATCGAAAATATTTTTTTTCAGAATCAAAATCGGACTTTGATGGGAGAGTTTCTAGGTGTATTTCGACCCGCTGAATCTGAAAATCCAAACTTTGTTTGCCAAAAATATGCTTGGAAAAAAGTTATTTCGCATGGTACGAAAAAGAGATGATCGAAAATATCTGTCTCCAGAATCGAAATCGAACTTTGATGGGTGGGTGTAAAGGTGTATTTCGACCCGCTGAATCTGAAAATCCAAACTTTGATTGCCAAAAATATGCTTGGAAAAAAGTTATTTCGCATGGTACGAAAAAGAGATGATCGGAAATATCTTTCTCCAGAATCGAAGTCGAACTTTGATGGATGGGTTCATAGGTGTATTTTGACCCGCTGAATCCAAAAATCCAACCTTTGTTACACGAAAATACACCTGGAAAGAAGTTATTTCGCATGGTACGAAAAAGAGATGATCGAAAATATTTTTTTTCAGAATCAAAATCGGACTTTAATGGGTGAGTTTCTAGGTGTATTCCGACCCGCTGAATCCGAAAATCCAACCTTTGGGGTCCAAAAATATGCTTGGAAAAAAGTTATTTCGCATGGTACGAAAAAGAGATGATCGAAAATATCTGTCTCCAGAATCGAAATCGAACTTTGATGGGTGGGTTTATAGGTGTATTTTGACCCGCTGAATCCAAAAATCCAACCTTTGTTACACGAAAATACACCTGGAAAGAAGTTATTTCGCACGGTACGAAAAAGAGATGATCGAAAATATTTTTTCTCAGAATCAAAATCGGACTTTGATAGGTGAGTTTCTGGGTGTATTCCGACCCGCTGAATCCGAAAATCCAACCTTTGATGACCAAAAATATGCTTGGAAGAAAGTTATTTCGCATGGTACGAAAAAGAGATGATCGGAAATATCTGTCTCCAGAATCGAAATCGGACGTTGATGGGTGGGTTCATAGGTGTATTTTGACCCGCTGAATCCAAAAATCCAACCTTTGTCACACGAAGATACACCTGGAAAGAAGTTATTTCGCATGGTACGAAAAAGAGATGATCGAAAATATTTTTTTTCAGAATCGGAATCGGACTTTGATGGGTGAGTTTCTAGGTGTATTTCGACTCACTGACTCCGAAAATCCAACCTCTGATGACCAAAAATATGCTTGGAAAAAAGTTATTTCGCACGGTACGAAAAAGAGATGATCGAAAATATATTTTTCCAGAATCAAAATCGGACTTTGATGGGTGAGTTTCTAGGTGTATTTCGACTCGCTGAATCCGAAAATCCAACCTTTGATGACCAAAAATATGCTTGGAAAAAAGTAATTTCGCATGGTACGGAAAAGAGATGATCGAAAACATCTGTCTCCAGAATCGAAATCGAACTTTGATGGGTGGGTTTATAGGTGTATTTTGACCCGCTGAATCCGAGAATCCAAGCTTTGATGACCAAAAATATGCTTTGAAAAAAGTTATTTCGCATGGTACGAAAAAGAGATGATCGAAAATATCTGTCTCCAGAATCAAAATCGAACTTCGATGGGTGGGTTCATAGGTGTATTTTGACCCGCTGAATCCAAAAATCCAACCTCTGTTACACGAAAATACTCCTGGAAAGAAGTTATTCCGCATGGTACGAAAAAGAGATGATCGAAAATATTTTTTTTCAGAATCAAAATCGGACTTTGATGGGTGAGTTTCTAGGTGTATTCCGACCCGCTGATTCCGAAAATCCGAACTTTGATGACCAAAAATATGCTTGGAAAAAAGTTATTTCGCATGGTACGAAAAAGAGATGATCGAAAATATCTGTCTCCAGAATCGAAATCGAACTTTGGTGGGTGGGTTTATAGGTGTATTTTGACCCGCTGAATCCAAAAATCCAAACTTTGTTACACGAAAATACACCTGGAAAGAAGTTATTTCGCATGGTACGAAAAAGAGATGATCGAAAATATTTTCTTTCAGAATCAAAATCGGACTTTATTGGGTGAGTTTCTAGGTGTATTTCGACCCGCTGAATCCGAAAATTTAACCTCTGATGACCGAAAATATGCTTGGAAAAAAGTTACTCCGCATGGTACGAAAAAGAGATGATCGAAAATATTTTTTTTCAGAATCAAAATCGGACTTTGATGGGAGAGTTTCTAGGTGTATTTCGACCCGCTGAATCTGAAAATCCAAACTTTGATTGCCAAAAATATGCTTGGAAAAAAGTTATTTCGCATGGTACGAAAAAGAGATGATCGAAAATATCTGTCTCCAGAATCGAAATCGAACTTTGATGGGTGGGTGTAAAGGTGTATTTCGACCCGCTAGATCCGAAAATCCAACCTTTGATGACCGAAAATATGCTTGGAAAAAAGTTATTTCGCATGGTACGAAAAAGAGATGATCGAAAATATCTGTCTCCAGAATCGAAATCGAACTTTGGTGGGTGGGTTTATAGGTGTATTTTGACCCGCTGAATCCAATAATCCAAACTTTGTTACACGAAAATACACCTGGAAAGAAGTTATTTCGCATGGTACGAAAAAGAGATGATCGAAAATATTTTCTTTCAGAATCAAAATCGGACTTTATTGGGTGAGTTTCTAGGTGTATTTCGGCCCGCTGAATCCGAAAATTTAACCTCTGATGACCGAAAATATGCTTGGAAAAAAGTTACTCCGCATGGTACGAAAAAGAGATGATCGAAAATATTTTTTTCAGAATCAAAATCGGACTTTGATGGGAGAGTTTCTAGGTGTATTTCGACCCGCTGAATCTGAAAATCCAAACTTTGATTGCCAAAAATATGCTTGGAAAAAAGTTATTTCGCATGGTACGAAAAAGAGATGATCGGAAATATCTTTCTCCAGAATCGAAGTCGAACTTTGATGGATGGGTTCATAGGTGTATTTTGACCCGCTGAATCCAAAAATCCAACCTTTGTTACACGAAAATACACCTGGAAAGAAGTTATTTCGCATGGTACGAAAAAGAGATGATCGAAAATATTTTTTTCAGAATCAAAATCGGACTTTAATGGGTGAGTTTCTAGGTGTATTCCGACCCGCTGAATCCGAAAATCCAACCTTTGATGTCCAAAAATATGCTTGGAAAAAAGTTATTTCGCATGGTACGAAAAAGAGATGATCGAAAATATCTGTCTCCAGAATCGAAATCGAACTTTTGATGGGTGGGTTCAAAGGTGTATTTTGACCCGCTGAATCCGAGAATCCAAGCTTTGATGACCAAATATATGCTTGGAAAAAAGTTATTTCGCATGGTACAAAAAAGAGATGATCAGAAATATCTGTCTCCAGAATCGAAATCGAACTTTGATGGGTGGGTTTATAGGTGTATTTTGACCCGCTGAATCCAAAAATCCAACCTTTGTTACACGAAAATACACCTGGAAAGAAGTTATTTCGCACGGTACGAAAAAGAGATGATCGAAAATATTTTTTCTCAGAATCAAAATCGGACTTTGATAGGTGAGTTTCTGGGTGTATTCCGACCCGCTGAATCCGAAAATCCAACCTTTGATGACCAAAAATATGCTTGGAAGAAAGTTATTTCGCATGGTACGAAAAAGAGATGATCGGAAATATCTGTCTCCAGAATCGAAATCGGACGTTGATGGGTGGGTTCATAGGTGTATTTTGACCCGCTGAATCCAAAAATCCAACCTTTGTTACACGAAGATACACCTGGAAAGAAGTTATTTCGCATGGTACGAAAAAGAGATGATCGAAAATATTTTTTTTCAGAATCGGAATCGGACTTTGATGGGTGAGTTTCTAGGTGTATTTCGACTCACTGAATCCGAAAATCCAACCTCTGATGACCAAAAATATGCTTGGAAAAAAGTTATTTCGCACGGTACGAAAAAGAGATGATCGAAAATATATTTTTCCAGAATCAAAATCGGACTTTGATGGGTGAGTTTCTAGGTGTATTTCGACTCGCTGAATCCGAAAATCCAACCTTTGATGACCAAAAATGTGCTTGGAAAAAAGTTATTTCGCATGGTACGGAAAAGAGATGATCGAAAACATCTGTCTCCAGAATCGAAATCGAACTTTGATGGGTGGGTTTATAGGTGTATTTTGACCCGCTGAATCCGAGAATCCAAGCTTTGATGACCAAAAATATGCTTTGAAAAAAGTTATTTCGCATGGTACGAAAAAGAGATGATCGAAAATATCTGTCTCCAGAATCAAAATCGAACTTCGATGGGTGGGTTCATAGGTGTATTTTGACCCGCTGAATCCAAAAATCCAACCTCTGTTACACGAAAATACTCCTGGAAAGAAGTTATTCCGCATGGTACGAAAAAGAGATGATCGAAAATATTTTTTTTCAGAATCAAAATCGGACTTTGATGGGTGAGTTTCTAGGTGTATTCCGACCCGCTGATTCCGAAAATCCGAACTTTGATGACCAAAAATATGCTTGGAAAAAAGTTATTTCGCATGGTACGAAAAAGAGATGATCGAAAATATCTGTCTCCAGAATCGAAATCGAACTTTGGTGGGTGGGTTTATAGGTGTATTTTGACCCGCTGAATCCAAAAATCCAAACTTTGTTACACGAAAATACACCTGGAAAGAAGTTATTTCGCATGGTACGAAAAAGAGATGATCGAAAATATTTTCTTTCAGAATCAAAATCGGACTTTATTGGGTGAGTTTCTAGGTGTATTTCGACCCGCTGAATCCGAAAATTTAACCTCTGATGACCGAAAATATGCTTGGAAAAAAGTTACTCCGCATGGTACGAAAAAGAGATGATCGAAAATATTTTTTTTCAGAATCAAAATCGGACTTTGATGGGAGAGTTTCTAGGTGTATTTCGACCCGCTGAATCTGAAAATCCAAACTTTGATTGCCAAAAATATGCTTGGAAAAAAGTTATTTCGCATGGTACGAAAAAGAGATGATCGAAAATATCTGTCTCCAGAATCGAAATCGAACTTTGATGGGTGGGTGTAAAGGTGTATTTCGACCCGCTAGATCCGAAAATCCAACCTTTGATGACCGAAAATATGCTTGGAAAAAAGTTATTTCGCATGGTACGAAAAAGAGATGATCGAAAATATCTGTCTCCAGAATCGAAATCGAACTTTGGTGGGTGGGTTTATAGGTGTATTTTGACCCGCTGAATCCAAAAATCCAAACTTTGTTACACGAAAATACACCTGGAAAGAAGTTATTTCGCATGGTACGAAAAAGAGATGATCGAAAATATTTTCTTTCAGAATCAAAATCGGACTTTATTGGGTGAGTTTCTAGGTGTATTTCGGCCCGCTGAATCCGAAAATTTAACCTCTGATGACCGAAAATATGCTTGGAAAAAAGTTACTCCGCATGGTACGAAAAAGAGATGATCGAAAATATTTTTTTTCAGAATCAAAATCGGACTTTGATGGGAGAGTTTCTAGGTGTATTTCGACCCGCTGAATCTGAAAATCCAAACTTTGATTGCCAAAAATATGCTTGGAAAAAAGTTATTTCGCATGGTACGAAAAAGAGATGATCGGAAATATCTTTCTCCAGAATCGAAGTCGAACTTTGATGGATGGGTTCATAGGTGTATTTTGACCCGCTGAATCCAAAAATCCAACCTTTGTTACACGAAAATACACCTGGAAAGAAGTTATTTCGCATGGTACGAAAAAGAGATGATCGAAAATATTTTTTTTCAGAATCAAAATCGGACTTTAATGGGTGAGTTTCTAGGTGTATTTCGACCCGCTGAATCCGAAAATCCAACCTTTGATGTCCAAAAATATGCTTGGAAAAAAGTTATTTCGCATGGTACGAAAAAGAGATGATCGAAAATATCTGTCTCCAGAATCGAAATCGAACTTCGATGGGCGGGTTCAAAGGTGTATTTTGACCCGCTGAATCCGAGAATCCAAGCTTTGATGACCAAATATATGCTTGGAAAAAAGTTATTTCGCATGGTACAAAAAAGAGATGATCAGAAATATCTGTCTCCAGAATCGAAATCGAACTTTGATGGGTGGGTTTATAGGTGTATTTTGACCCGCTGAATCCAAAAATCCAACCTTTGTTACACGAAAATACACCTGGAAAGAAGTTATTTCGCACGGTACGAAAAAGAGATGATCGAAAATATTTTTTCTCAGAATCAAAATCGGACTTTGATAGGTGAGTTTCTGGGTGTATTCCGACCCGCTGAATCCGAAAATCCAACCTTTGATGACCAAAAATATGCTTGGAAGAAAGTTATTTCGCATGGTACGAAAAAGAGATGATCGGAAATATCTGTCTCCAGAATCGAAATCGGACGTTGATGGGTGGGTTCATAGGTGTATTTTGACCCGCTGAATCCAAAAATCCAACCTTTGTTACACGAAGATACACCTGGAAAGAAGTTATTTCGCATGGTACGAAAAAGAGATGATCGAAAATATTTTTTTTCAGAATCGGAATCGGACTTTGATGGGTGAGTTTCTAGGTGTATTTCGACTCACTGAATCCGAAAATCCAACCTCTGATGACCAAAAATATGCTTGGAAAAAAGTTATTTCGCACGGTACGAAAAAGAGATGATCGAAAATATATTTTTCCAGAATCAAAATCGGACTTTGATGGGTGAGTTTCTAGGTGTATTTCGACTCGCTGAATCCGAAAATCCAACCTTTGATGACCAAAAATATGCTTGGAAAAAAGTTATTTCGCATGGTACGGAAAAGAGATGATCGAAAACATCTGTCTCCAGAATCGAAATCGAACTTTGATGGGTGGGTTTATAGGTGTATTTTGACCCGCTGAATCCGAGAATCCAAGCTTTGATGACCAAAAATATGCTTTGAAAAAAGTTATTTCGCATGGTACGAAAAAGAGATGATCGAAAATATCTGTCTCCAGAATCAAAATCGAACTTCGATGGGTGGGTTCATAGGTGTATTTTGACCCGCTGAATCCAAAAATCCAACCTCTGTTACACGAAAATACTCCTGGAAAGAAGTTATTCCGCATGGTACGAAAAAGAGATGATCGAAAATATTTTTTTTCAGAATCAAAATCGGACTTTGATGGGTGAGTTTCTAGGTGTATTCCGACCCGCTGATTCCGAAAATCCGAACTTTGATGACCAAAAATATGCTTGGAAAAAAGTTATTTCGCATGGTACGAAAAAGAGATGATCGAAAATATCTGTCTCCAGAATCGAAATCGAACTTTGGTGGGTGGGTTTATAGGTGTATTTTGACCCGCTGAATCCAAAAATCCAAACTTTGTTACACGAAAATACACCTGGAAAGAAGTTATTTCGCATGGTACGAAAAAGAGATGATCGAAAATATTTTCTTTCAGAATCAAAATCGGACTTTATTGGGTGAGTTTCTAGGTGTATTTCGACCCGCTGAATCCGAAAATTTAACCTCTGATCACCGAAAATATGCTTGGAAAAAAGTTACTCCGCATGGTACGAAAAAGAGATGATCGAAAATATTTTTTTTCAGAATCAAAATCGGACTTTGATGGGAGAGTTTCTAGGTGTATTTCGACCCGCTGAATCTGAAAATCCAAACTTTGATTGGCAAAAATATGCTTGGAAAAAAGTTATTTCGCATGGTACGAAAAAGAGATGATCGAAAATATCTGTCTCCAGAATCGAAATCGAACTTTGATGGGTGGGTGTAAAGGTGTATTTCGACCCGCTAGATCCGAAAATACAACCTTTGATGACCGAAAATATGCTTGGAAAAAAGTTATTTCGCATGGTACGAAAAAGAGATGATCGAAAATATCTGTCTCCAGAATCGAAATCGAACTTTGGTGGGTGGGTTTATAGGTGTATTTTGACCCGCTGAATCCAAAAATCCAAACTTTGTTACACGAAAATACACCTGGAAAGAAGTTATTTCGCATGGTACGAAAAAGAGATGATCGAAAATATTTTCTTTCAGAATCAAAATCGGACTTTATTGGGTGAGTTTCTAGGTGTATTTCGGCCCGCTGAATCCGAAAATTTAACCTCTGATGACCGAAAATATGCTTGGAAAAAAGTTACTCCGCATGGTACGAAAAAGAGATGATCGAAAATATTTTTTTTCAGAATCAAAATCGGACTTTGATGGGAGAGTTTCTAGGTGTATTTCGACCCGCTGAATCT
>CAUJGY010000080.1:0-67310 GCA_963170745.1 Phymatocera aterrima
CATTCTTTTTCGTTTTTTCTTATTTATCTTAGATTGACTCTGTTCAGACCCTACGGTGCCTGTTATCAGTTGTTTTGGGTTGACCGCTTTGGACCTTGTTGTGATAGGTGTAAAATTAGTATTACTCATGAAACACAATATTTAAAATAAACATAAATCATTCACACCAACAAATAATATTCACTAAATTCCTCAAATTCTGATTCATGTGCTTTGTTCGGGCGCCAAAATGTGATGATTTGATCTATTTGTTAATTAGAAATTAGGGATTTGGGAAAAATAAATTATTCACAATTTGAGGGGCATTTTGCATTTGAGGAAAAAATTCATTCATTTTCGTTTTTTGTTTGATAAATAGGTAGAGAATGAGACTCTAAGTCAAGCTATTAGCCTTATTAAAATGATTTGCGACACACTCATCCATCCATTCTCTCACTCATACTGATTACAAGTTAAAACACGCCATTTCACTTCGTTTTATTTTATTTTATTTGATTTGATTTTATGTTTTTCTTATATTCTTTGACGAAAACTTATCTTGTGTTGAAGAGTTGATGTTTCGTATGATGATGTTTTAAGAATCGGTTGAAGTTTCCAGCTTGGGATTCGTTGTACGTCGAACATATGCGTCCATATGCGAGTGTGATGTTTTCGAGATTATCAAATCCAATCGTATTCCCTCAATCCTTCTTTATTTTCTCTTCAATTCCAGTGATTCAGATGGTCGATAAAGATTTAAACTCAACTGGGCTTATATTTTATTGAAACCCATTAAAATGGTGAAGTGAAATAAAATTGGCGAACTAAAAATATGGGGACGGACGTGGCTCTTGTTCGGTGTCTGAACAGCGAGAGAGCGAGTTACGGAAGAAGAAGAATCTATTTCAAAATAATGATTAGTTAGAGTCACATCAGAGGTAGCTGTGATCGAGATTCGACTATGGTGTTGTTTTGTGTTTTGAAATTTCCTGGCGCTCATATTTAAATGGGTTACAATACGAAGACACATCTTCAACTCCAGAGTCCATGAAGGCGCTTGCAAATGTCTCTTGTACCTTCAGTTTCGTTTGGAGTTGCTCGAAAATTCATACGAAGACGGATCTTCACCTCCAGAGTCCATGAAGGCGCTTGCAAATGTCTCTCGTACCTTCAGTTTCGTTTGGAGTTGCTCGAAAGTTCATACGAAGACGGATTTTCAACTCCAGAGTCCATAAAGGCGCTTGCAAATGTCTCTCGTACCTTCAGTTTCGTTTGGAGTTGCTCGAAAATTCATACGAAGACGGATCTTCACCTCCAGAGTCCATGAAGGCGCTTGCAAATGTCTCTCGTACCTTCAGTTTCATTTGGAGTTGCTCGAAAATTCATACGAAGACGGATCTCCAACTCCAGAGTCCATGAAGGCGCTTGCAAAAGTCTCTTGTACCTTCAGTTTTGTTTGTCGTTGCTCGAAAATTCATCCGAAGACACATCGTCAACTCCAGAGTCCATAAAGGCGCTTGCAAATGTCTCATGTACCTTCAGTTTCGTTTGGAGTTGCTCGAAAATTCATACGAAGACACATCTTCAACTCCAGAGTCCATAAAGGCGCTTGAAAATGTCTCTTGTACCTTCAGTTTTGTTTGGAGTTGCTCGAAAGTTCATACGAAGACGGATTTTCAACTCCAGAGTCCATAAAGGCGCTTGCAAATGTCTCTCGTACCTTCAGTTTCGTTTGGAGCTGCTCGAAAATTCATACGAAGACGGATCTTCACCTCCAGAGTCCATGAAGGCGCTTGCAAATGTCTCTCGTACCTTCAGTTTCATTTGGAGTTGCTCGAAAATTCATACGAAAACGGATCTCCAACTCCAGAGTCCATGAAGGCGCTTGCAAATGTCTCTTGTACCTTCAGTTTCGTTTGTCGTTGCTCGAAAATTCATACGAAGACACATCTTCAACTCCAGAGTCCATGAAGGCGCTTGCAAATGTCTCTTGTACCTTCAGTTTCGTTTGTCGTTGCTCGAAAATTCATACGAAGACACATCTTCAACTCCAGAGTCCATAAAGGCGCTTGCAAATGTCTCTTGTACCTTCAGTTTCGTTTGGAGTTGCTCGAAAGTTCATACGAAGACGGATTTTCAACTCCAGAGTCCATAAAGGCGCTTGCAAATGTCTCTCGTACCTTCAGTTTCGTTTGGAGTTGCTCGAAAATTCATACGAAGACGGATCTTCACCTCCAGAGTCCATGAAGGCGCTTGCAAATGTCTTTCGTACCTTCAGTTTCATTTGGAGTTGCTCGAAAATTCATACGAAGACGGATCTCCAACTCCAGAGTCCATGAAGGCGCTTGCAAAAGTCTCTTGTACCTTCAGTTTTGTTTGTCGTTGCTCGAAAATTCATCCGAAGACGGATCTTCAACTCCAGAGTCCATAAAGGCGCTTGCAAATGTCTCTTGTACCTTCAGTTTCGTTTGGAGTTGCTCGAAAATTCATACGAAGACGGATCTTCAACTCCAGAGTCCATAAAGGTGCTTGCAAATGTCTCTTGTACCTTCAGTTTCGTTTGGAGTTGCTCGAAAGTTCATACGAAGACGGATCTTCAAATCCAGAGTCCATAAAGGCGCTTGCAAATGTCTCTCGTACCTTCAGTTTCGTTTGGAGTTGCTCGAAAATTCATACGAAGACGGATCTTCACCTCCAGAGTCCATAAAGGCGCTTGCAAATGTCTCTCGTACCCTCAGTTTGGTTCGTGGATGCTCGAAAATTCATACGAAGACGGATCTTCAACTCCAGAGTCCATGAAGGCGCTTGCAATTGTCTCTCGTACCCTCAGTTTCGTTCGTGGATGCTCGAAAATTCATACGAAGACGGATCTGCAACTCCAGAGTCCATAAAATCGCTTGCAAATGTTTGTTTTACCCTCAGTTTCGTTCGTGGATGCTCGAAAATTCATACGGAGACGGATCTTCAACTCCAGAGTCCATAAAGGCGCTTGCAAATGTCTCTCATACCCTCAGTTTGGTTCGTGGATGCTCGAAAATTCATACGAAGACGGATCTTGAACTTCAGATTCCATAAAATCGTTTGCAAATGTCTCTCGTACCCTCAGTTTCGTTCGTGGATGCTCGAAAATTCATACGAAGACGGATCTTCACCTCCAGAGTCCATAAAGGCGCTTGCAAATGTCTCTTGTACCTTCAGTTCCGTTTGGAGTTGCTCGAAAGTTCATACGAAGACGGATCTTCAACTCCAGAGTCCATAAAGGCGCTTGGAAATGTCTCGTGTACCTTCAGTTTCGTTTGGAGTTGCTCGAAAATTCATACGAAGACGGATCTTCACCTCCAGAGTCCATAAAGGCGCTTGCAAATGTCTCTCGTACCCTCAGTTTCGCTCGTGGATGCTCGAAAATTCATACGGAGACGGATCTTCAACTCCAGAGTCCATAAAGGCGCTTGCAAACGTCTCTCGTACCCTCAGTTTCGTTCGTGGATGCTCGAAAATTCATACGAAGACGGATCTGCAACTCCGGAGTCCATTAAAACGCTTGCAAATGTTTGTTTTACCCTCAGTTTCATTCGTGGATGCTCGAAAATTCATACGAAGACGGATCTTCAACTCCAGAGTCCATAAAGGCGCTCGCAAATGTCTCTTGTACCTTCAGTTTCGATTGTAGTTGCTCGAAAGTTCATACGAAGACGGATTTTCAACTCCAGAGTCCATAAAGGCGCTTGCAAACGTCTCTCGTACCCTCAGTTTCGTTCGTGGATGCTCGAAAATTCATACGAAGACGGATCTGCAACTCCGGAGTCCATTAAATCGCTTGCAAATGTTTGTTTTACCCTCAGTTTCGTTCGTGGATGCTCGAAAAATCATACGAAGACGGATCTTCAACTCCAGAGTCCATAAAGGCGCTTGCAAATGTCTCTTGTACCTTCAGTTTCGTTTGTCGTTGCTCGAAAATTCATACGAAGACACATCTTCAACTCCAGAGTCCATAAAGGCGCTTGCAAATGTCTCTTGTACCTTCAGTTTCGTTTGGAGTTGCTCGAAAGTTCATACGAAGACGGATTTTCAACTCCAGAGTCCATAAAGGCGCTTGCAACTGTCTCTCGTACCTTCAGTTTCGTTTGGAGTTGCTCGAAAATTCATACGAAGACGGATCTTCACCTTCAGAGTCCATGAAGGCGCTTGCAAATGTCTCTTGTACCTTCAGTTTCGTTCGTCGTTGCTCGAAAATTCATACGAAGACGGATCTTCAACTCCAGAGTCCATAAAGGCGCTTGCAAATGTCTCTTGTACCTTCAGTTTCGTTTGGAGTTGCTCGAAAATTCATACGAAGACGGATCTTCAACTCCAGAGTCCATAAAGGCGCTTGCAAATGTCTCTTGTACCTTCAGTTTCGTTTGTAGATGCTCGAAAATTCATACGAAGACGGATCTTCAACTCCAGAGTCCATAAAAGCGCTTGCAAATGTCTCTTGTACCTTCAGTTTCGTTTGGAGTTGCTCGAAAATTCATACGAAGACGGATCTTCACCTCCAGAGTCCATAAAGTCGCTTGCAATTGTCTCTTGTACCTTCAGTTTCGTTTGGAGTTGCTCGAAAGTTCATACGAAGACGGATCTTCAACTCCAGAGTCCATAAAGGCGCTTGGAAATGTCTCGTGTACCTTCAGTTTCGTTTGGAGTTGCTCGAAAATTCATACGAAGACGGATCTTCACCTCCAGAGTCCATAAAGGCGCTTGCAAATGTCTCTCGTACCCTCAGTTTGGTTCGTGGATGCTCGAAAATTCATACGAAGACGGATCTTCAACTTCAGATTCCATAAAATCGTTTGCAAATGTCTCTCGTACCCTCAGTTTCTTTCGTGGATGCTCGAAAATTCATACGAAGACGGATCTTCACCTCCAGAGTCCATAAAGGCGCTTGCAAATGTCTCTTGTACCTTCAGTTCCGTTTGGATTTGCTCGAAAGTTCATACGAAGACGGATCTTCAACTCCAGAGTCCATAAAGGCGCTCGCAAATGTCTCTTGTACCTTCAGTTTCGATTGTAGTTGCTCGAAAATTCATACGAAGACGGATCTTCAACTCCAGAGTCCATAAAATCATTCGCAAATGTCTCTCGTACCCTCAGTTTGGTTTGTAGATGCTCGAAAAATCATACGAAGACGGATCTTCAACTCCAGAGTCCATAAAGGCGCTTGCAAATGTCTCTTGTACCTTCAGTTTCGTTTGTCGTTGCTCGAAAATTCATACGAAGACACATCTTCAACTCCAGAGTCCATAAAGGCGCTTGCAAATGTCTCTTGTACCTTCAGTTTCGTTTGTAGTTGCTCGAAAGTTCATACGAAGACGGATCTTCAACTCCAGAGTCCATAAAGGCGCTTGCAAATGTCTCTCGTACCTTCAGTTTCGTTTGGAGTTGCTCGAAAATTCATACGAAGACGGATCTTCACCTCCAGAGTCCATGAAGGCGCTTGCAAATGTCTCTCGTACCTTCAGTTTCATTTGGAGTTGCTCGAAAATTCATACGAAGACGGATCTCCAACTCCAGAGTCCATGAAGGCGCTTGCAAAAGTCTCTTGTACCTTCAGTTTTGTTTGTCGTTGCTCGAAAATTCATCCGAAGACACATCTTCAACTCCAGAGTCCATAAAGGCGCTTGCAAATGTCTGTTGTACCTTCAGTTTCGTTCGTCGTTGCTCGAAAATTCATATGAAGACACATCGTCAACTCCAGAGTCCATAAAGGCGCTTGCAAATGTCTCTTGTACCTTCAGTTTCGTTTGGAGTTGCTCGAAAATTCATACGAAGACACATCTTCAACTCCAGAGTCCATAAAGGCGCTTGCAAATGTCTCTTGTACCTTCAGTTTCGTTTGGAGTTGCTCGAAAAATCATACGAAGACGGATCTTCAAATCCAGAGTCCATAAAGGCGCTTGCAAATGTCTCTCGTACCTTCAGTTGCGTTTGGAGTTGCTCGAAAATTCATACGAAGACGGATCTTCAACTCCAGAGTCCATGAAGGCGCTTGCAATTGTCTCTCGTACCCTCAGTTTCGTTCGTGGATGCTCGAAAATTCATACGAAGACGGATCTGCAACTCCAGAGTCCATAAAATCGCTTGCAAATGTTTGTTTTACCCTCAGTTTCGTTCGTGGATGCTCGAAAATTCATACGAAGACGGATCTTCAACTGCAGAGTCCATAAAGGCGCTTGCAAATGTCTCTGGTACCTTCAGTTTCGTTTGTAGTTGCTCGAAAATTCATACGAAGACGGATCTTCAACTCCAGAGTCCATAAAATCATTCGCAAATGTCTCTCGTACCCTCAGTTTGGTTTGTAGATGCTCGAAAATTCATACGAAGACGGATCTTCAACTCCAGAGTCCATAAAGGCGCTTGCAAATGTCTCTTGTACCTTCAGTTTCGTTTGTAGATGCTCGAAAATTCATACGAAGACGGATCTTCAACTCCAGAGTCCATAAAGGCGCTTGCAAATGTCTCTTGTACCTTCAGTTTCGTTTGTCGTTGCTCGAAAATTCATGCGAAGACACATCTTCAACTCCAGAGTCCATAAAGGCGCTTGCAAATGTCTGTTGTACCTTCAGTTTCGTTCGTCGTTGCTCGAAAATTCATACGAAGACACATCTTCAACTCCAGAGTCCATAAAGGCGCTTGCAAATGTCTCTTGTACCTTCAGTTTCGTTTGGAGTTGCTCGAAAATTCATACGAAGACACATCTTCAACTCCAGAGTCCATAAAGGCGCTTGCAAATGTCTCTTGTACCTTCAGTTTCGTTTGGAGTTGCTCGAAAATTCATACGAAGACGGATCTTCACCTCCAGAGTCCATAAAGGCGCTTGCAAATGTCTCTCGTACCCTCAGTTTGGTTCGTGGATGCTCGAAAATTCATACGGAGACGGATCTTCAACTCCAGAGTCCATAAAGGCGCTTGCATACGTCTCTCGTACCCTCAGTTTCGTTCGTGGATGCTCGAAAATTCATACGAAGACGGATCTTCAACTCCAGAGTCCATAAAGGCACTTGCAAATGTCTCTTGTACCTTCAGTTTCGATTGTAGTTGCTCGAAAATTCATACGAAGACGGATCTTCAACTCCAGAGTCCATGAAATCATTCGCAAATGTCTCTCGTACCCTCAGTTTGGTTTGTAGATGCTCGAAAATTCATACGAAGACGGATCTTCAACTCCAGAGTCCATAAAGGCGCTTGCAAATGTCTCTTGTACCTTCAGTTTCGTTTGTAGATGCTCGAAAATTCATACGAAGACGGATCTTCAACTCCAGAGTCCATAAAGGCGCTTGCAAATGCCTCTTGTACCTTCAGTTTCGTTTGTCGTTGCTCGAAAATTCATACGAAGACACATCTTCAACTCCAGAGTCCATAAAGGCGCTTGCAAATGTCTCTTGTACCTTCAGTTTCGTTCGTCGTTGCTCGAAAATTCATACGAAGACACATCTTCAACTCCAGAGTCCATAAAGGCGCTTGCAAATGTCTCTTGTACCTTCAGTTTCGTTTGGAGTTGCTCGAAAATTCATACGAAGACGGATCTTCAACTCCAGAGTCCATAAAGGCGCTTGCAAATGTCTCTTGTACCTTCAGTTTCGTTTGTAGATGCTCGAAAATTCATACGAAGACGGATCTTCAACTCCAGAGTCCATAAAGGCGCTTGCAAATGTCTCTTGTACCTTCAGTTTCGTTCGTCGTTGCTCGAAAATTCATACGAAGACACATCTTCAACTCCAGAGTCCATAAAGGCGCTTGCAAATGTCTCTTGTACCTTCAGTTTCGTTTGGAGTTGCTCGAAAATTCATACGAAGACGGATCTTTAACTCCAGAGTCCATAAAGGCGCTTGCAAATGTCTCTTGTACCTTCAGTTTCGTTTGGAGTTGCTCGAAAATTCATACGAAGACACATCTTCAAGTCCAGAGTCCATAAAGGCGCTTGCAAATGTCTGTTGTACCTTCAGTTTCGTTTGGAGTTGCTCGAAAGTTCCTACGAAGACGGATCTTCACCTCCAGAGTCCATAAAGGCGCTTGCAAATGTCTCTTGTACCTTCAGTTTCGTTTGTAGATGCTCGAAAATTCATACGAAGACGGATCTTCAACTCCAGAGTCCATGAAATCATTCGCAAATGTCTCTCGTACCCTCAGTTTGGTTTGTAGATGCTCGAAAATTCATACGAAGACGGATCTTCAACTCCAGAGTCCATAAAGGCGCTTGCAAATGTCTCTTGTACCTTCAGTTTCGTTTGTAGATGCTCGAAAATTCATACGAAGACGGATCTTCAACTCCAGAGTCCATAAAGGCGCTTGCAAATGCCTCTTGTACCTTCAGTTTCGTTTGTCGTTGCTCGAAAATTCATACGAAGACACATCTTCAACTCCAGAGTCCATAAAGGCGCTTGCAAATGTCTCTTGTACCTTCAGTTTCGTTCGTCGTTGCTCGAAAATTCATACGAAGACACATCTTCAACTCCAGAGTCCATAAAGGCGCTTGCAAATGTCTCTTGTACCTTCAGTTTCGTTTGGAGTTGCTCGAAAATTCATACGAAGACGGATCTTCAACTCCAGAGTCCATAAAGGCGCTTGCAAATGTCTCTTGTACCTTCAGTTTCGTTTGTAGATGCTCGAAAATTCATACGAAGACGGATCTTCAACTCCAGAGTCCATAAAGGCGCTTGCAAATGTCTCTTGTACCTTCAGTTTCGTTCGTCGTTGCTCGAAAATTCATACGAAGACACATCTTCAACTCCAGAGTCCATAAAGGCGCTTGCAAATGTCTCTTGTACCTTCAGTTTCGTTTGGAGTTGCTCGAAAATTCATACGAAGACGGATCTTTAACTCCAGAGTCCATAAAGGCGCTTGCAAATGTCTCTTGTACCTTCAGTTTCGTTTGGAGTTGCTCGAAAATTCATACGAAGACACATCTTCAAGTCCAGAGTCCATAAAGGCGCTTGCAAATGTCTCTCGTACCTTCAGTTTCGTTTGGAGTTGCTCGAAAATTCATACGAAGACGGATCTTCACCTCCAGAGTCCATAAAGGCGCTTGCAAATGTCTCTCGTACCCTCAGTTTGGTTCGTGGATGCTCGAAAATTCATACGGAGACGGATCATCAACTCCAGAGTCCATAAAGGCGCTTGCAAACGTCTCTCGTACCCTCAGTTTCGTTCGTGGATGCTCGAAAATTCATACGAAGACGGAACTGCAACTCCAGAGTCCATAAAATCGCTTGCAAATGTTTGTTTTACCCTCAGTTTCGTTCGTGGATGCTCGAAAATTCATACGAAGACGGATCTTTAACTCCAGAGTCCATAAAGGCGCTTGCAAATGTCTCTTGTACCTTCAGTTTCGTTTGTGGTTGCTCGAAAATTCATACGAAGACGGATCTTCAACTCCAGAGTCCATGAAGGCGCTTGCAAATGTCTCTTGTACCTTCAGTTTCGTTTGTAGATGCTCGAAAATTCATACGAAGACGGATCTTCAACTCCAGAGTCCATAAAGGCGCTTGCAAATGTCTCTTGTACCTTCAGTTCCGTTTGGAGTTGCTCGAAAATTCATACGAAGACGGATCTCCAACTCCAGAGTCCATGAAGGCGCTTGCAAATGTCTCTTGTACCTTCAGTTTCGTTTGTCGTTGCTCGAAAATTCATACGAAGACACATCTTCAACACCAGAGTCCATAAAGGCGCTTGCAAATGTCTGTCGTACCTTCAGTTTCGTTCGTCGTTGCTCGAAAATTCATACGAAGACACATCTTCAACTCCAGAGTCCATAAAATCATTCGCAAATGTCTCTCGTACCCTCAGTTTGGTTTGTAGATGCTCGAAAATTCATACGAAGACGGATCTTCAGCTCCAGAGTCCATAAAGGCGCTTGCAAATGTCTCTTGTACCTTCAGTTTCGTTTGTAGATGCTCGAAAATTCATACGAAGACGGATCTTCAACTCCAGAGTCCATAAAGGCGCTTGCAAATGTCTCTTGTACCTTCAGTTTCGTTTGTAGATGCTCGAAAATTCATACGAAGACGGATCTTCAACTCCAGAGTCCATGAAGGCGCTTGCAAATGTCTCTTGTACCTTCAGTTTCGTTCGTCGTTGCTCGAAAATTCAAACGAAGACACATCTTCAACTCCAGAGTCCATAAAGGCGCTTGCAAATGTCTCTTGTACCTTCAGTTTCGTTTGGAGTTGCTCGAAAATTCATACGAAGACGGATCTTCAACTCCAGAGTCCATAAAGGCGCTTGCAATTGTCTCTTGTACCTTCAGTTTCGTTTGTCGTTGCTCGAAAATTCATACGAAGACGGATCTTCAACTCCAGAGTCCATAAAGGCGCTTGCAAATGTCTCTTGTACCTTCAGTTTCGTTTGTAGATGCTCGAAAATTCATACGAAGACGGATCTTCAACTCCAGAGTCCATAAAGGCGCTTGCAAATGTCTCTCGTACCTTCAGTTTCGTTTGGAGTTGCTCGAAAATTCATACGAAGACGGATCTTCACCTCCAGAGTCCATAAAGGCGCTTGCAATTGTCTCTTGTACCTTCAGTTTCGTTTGGAGTTGCTCGAAAATTCATACGAAGACGGATCTTCACTTCCGGAGTCCATAAAGGCGCTTGCAAATGTCTCTCGTACCCTCAGTTTGGTTCGTGGATGCTCGAAAATTCATACGGAGACGGATCTTCAACTCCAGAGTCCATAACGGCGCTTGCAAATGTCTCTCGTACCTTCAGTTTCGTTTGGAGTTGCTCGAAAATTCATACGAAGACGGATCTTCACCTCCAGAGTCCATAAAGGCGCTTGCAATTGTCTCTTGTACCTTCAGTTTCGTTTGGAGTTGCTCGAAAATTCATACGAAGACGGATCTTCACCTCCAGAGTCCATAAAGGCGCTTGCAAATGTCTCTCGTACCCTCAGTTTCGCTCGTGGATGCTCGAAAATTCATACGGAGACGGATCTTCAACTCCAGAGTCCATAAAGGAGCTTGGAAATGTCTCGTGTACCTTCAGTTCCGTTTGTAGTTGCTCGAAAGTTCATACGAAGACGGATCTTCAACTCCAGAGTCCATGAAGGCGCTTGCAAACGTCTCTCGTAGCCTCAGTTTCGTTCGTGGATGCTCGAAAATTCATACGAAGACGGATCTGCAACTCCGGAGTCCATAAAGGCGCTTGCAAATGTTTGTTTTACCCTCAGTTTCGTTCGTGGATGCTCGAAAATTCATACGAAGACGGATCTTCAACTCCAGAGTCCATAAAGGCGCTTGCAAATGTCTCTGGTACCTTCAGTTTCGTTTGTAGTTGCTCGAAAATTCATACGAAGACGGATCTTCAACTCCAGAGTCCATAAAATCATTCGCAAATGTCTCTCGTACCCTCAGTTTGGTTTGTAGATGCTCGAAAATTCATACGAAGACGGATCTTCAACTCCAGAGTCCATAAAGGCGCTTGCAAATGTCTCTTGTACCTTCAGTTTCGTTTGTAGATGCTCGAAAATCCATACGAAGACGGATCTTCAACTCCAGAGTCCATAAAGGCGCTTGCAAATGTCTCTTGTACCTTCAGTTTCGTTTGTAGATGCTCGAAAATTCATACGAAGACGGATCTTCAACTCCAGAGTCCATAAAGGCGCTTGCAAATGTCTCTTGTACCTTCAGTTTCGTTTGTCGTTGCTCGAAAATTCATGCGAAGACACATCTTCAACTCCAGAGTCCATAAAGGCGCTTGCAAATGTCTGTTGTACCTTCAGTTTCGTTCGTCGTTGCTCGAAAATTCATACGAAGACACATCTTCAACTCCAGAGTCCATAAAGGCGCTTGCAAATGTCTCTTGTACCTTCAGTTTCGTTTGGAGTTGCTCGAAAATTCATACGAAGACACATCTTCAACTCCAGAGTCCATAAAGGCGCTTGCAAATGTCTCTTGTACCTTCAGTTTCGTTTGGAGTTGCTCGAAAATTCATACGAAGACGGATCTTCACCTCCAGAGTCCATAAAGGCGCTTGCAAATGTCTCTCGTACCCTCAGTTTGGTTCGTGGATGCTCGAAAATTCATACGGAGACGGATCTTCAACTCCAGAGTCCATAAAGGCGCTTGCATACGTCTCTCGTACCCTCAGTTTCGTTCGTGGATGCTCGAAAATTCATACGAAGACGGATCTTCAACTCCAGAGTCCATAAAGGCGCTTGCAAATGTCTCTTGTACCTTCAGTTTCGATTGTAGTTGCTCGAAAATTCATACGAAGACGGATCTTCAACTCCAGAGTCCATGAAATCATTCGCAAATGTCTCTCGTACCCTCAGTTTGGTTTGTAGATGCTCGAAAATTCATACGAAGACGGATCTTCAACTCCAGAGTCCATAAAGGCGCTTGCAAATGTCTCTTGTACCTTCAGTTTCGTTTGTAGATGCTCGAAAATTCATACGAAGACGGATCTTCAACTCCAGAGTCCATAAAGGCGCTTGCAAATGCCTCTTGTACCTTCAGTTTCGTTTGTCGTTGCTCGAAAATTCATACGAAGACACATCTTCAACTCCAGAGTCCATAAAGGCGCTTGCAAATGTCTCTTGTACCTTCAGTTTCGTTCGTCGTTGCTCGAAAATTCATACGAAGACACATCTTCAACTCCAGAGTCCATAAAGGCGCTTGCAAATGTCTCTTGTACCTTCAGTTTCGTTTGGAGTTGCTCGAAAATTCATACGAAGACGGATCTTCAACTCCAGAGTCCATAAAGGCGCTTGCAAATGTCTCTTGTACCTTCAGTTTCGTTTGTAGATGCTCGAAAATTCATACGAAGACGGATCTTCAACTCCAGAGTCCATAAAGGCGCTTGCAAATGCCTCTTGTACCTTCAGTTTCGTTTGTCGTTGCTCGAAAATTCATACGAAGACACATCTTCAACTCCAGAGTCCATAAAGGCGCTTGCAAATGTCTCTTGTACCTTCAGTTTCGTTCGTCGTTGCTCGAAAATTCATACGAAGACACATCTTCAACTCCAGAGTCCATAAAGGCGCTTGCAAATGTCTCTTGTACCTTCAGTTTCGTTTGGAGTTGCTCGAAAATTCATACGAAGACGGATCTTTAACTCCAGAGTCCATAAAGGCGCTTGCAAATGTCTCTTGTACCTTCAGTTTCGTTTGGAGTTGCTCGAAAATTCATACGAAGACACATCTTCAAGTCCAGAGTCCATAAAGGCGCTTGCAAATGTCTGTTGTACCTTCAGTTTCGTTTGGAGTTGCTCGAAAGTTCCTACGAAGACGGATCTTCAACTCCAGAGTCCATAAAGGCGCTTGCAAATGTCTCTCGTACCTTCAGTTTCGTTTGGAGTTGCTCGAAAATTCATACGAAGACGGATCTTCACCTCCAGAGTCCATAAAGGCGCTTGCAAATGTCTCTCGTACCCTCAGTTTGGTTCGTGGATGCTCGAAAATTCATACGGAGACGGATCATCAACTCCAGAGTCCATAAAGGCGCTTGCAAACGTCTCTCGTACCCTCAGTTTCGTTCGTGGATGCTCGAAAATTCATACGAAGACGGAACTGCAACTCCAGAGTCCATAAAATCGCTTGCAAATGTTTGTTTTACCCTCAGTTTCGTTCGTGGATGCTCGAAAATTCATACGAAGACGGATCTTTAACTCCAGAGTCCATAAAGGCGCTTGCAAATGTCTCTTGTACCTTCAGTTTCGTTTGTGGTTGCTCGAAAATTCATACGAAGACGGATCTTCAACTCCAGAGTCCATGAAGGCGCTTGCAAATGTCTCTTGTACCTTCAGTTTCGTTTGTAGATGCTCGAAAATTCATACGAAGACGGATCTTCAACTCCAGAGTCCATAAAGGCGCTTGCAAATGTCTCTTGTACCTTCAGTTCCGTTTGGAGTTGCTCGAAAATTCATACGAAGACGGATCTCCAACTCCAGAGTCCATGAAGGCGCTTGCAAATGTCTCTTGTACCTTCAGTTTCGTTTGTCGTTGCTCGAAAATTCATACGAAGACACATCTTCAACACCAGAGTCCATAAAGGCGCTTGCAAATGTCTGTCGTACCTTCAGTTTCGTTCGTCGTTGCTCGAAAATTCATACGAAGACACATCTTCAACTCCAGAGTCCATAAAGGCGCTCGCAAATGTCTCTTGTACCTTCAGTTTCGTTTGTAGTTGCTCGAAAATTCATACGAAGACGGATCTTCAACTCCAGAGTCCATAAAATCATTCGCAAATGTCTCTCGTACCCTCAGTTTGGTTTGTAGATGCTCGAAAATTCATACGAAGACGGATCTTCAGCTCCAGAGTCCATAAAGGCGCTTGCAAATGTCTCTTGTACCTTCAGTTTCGTTTGTAGATGCTCGAAAATTCATACGAAGACGGATCTTCAACTCCAGAGTCCATAAAGGCGCTTGCAAATGTCTCTTGTACCTTCAGTTTCGTTTGTAGATGCTCGAAAATTCATACGAAGACGGATCTTCAACTCCAGAGTCCATGAAGGCGCTTGCAAATGTCTCTTGTACCTTCAGTTTCGTTCGTCGTTGCTCGAAAATTCAAACGAAGACACATCTTCAACTCCAGAGTCCATAAAGGCGCTTGCAAATGTCTCTTGTACCTTCAGTTTCGTTTGGAGTTGCTCGAAAATTCATACGAAGACGGATCTTCAACTCCAGAGTCCATAAAGGCGCTTGCAATTGTCTCTTGTACCTTCAGTTTCGTTTGTCGTTGCTCGAAAATTCATACGAAGACGGATCTTCAACTCCAGAGTCCATAAAGGCGCTTGCAAATGTCTCTTGTACCTTCAGTTTCGTTTGTAGATGCTCGAAAATTCATACGAAGACGGATCTTCAACTCCAGAGTCCATAAAGGCGCTTGCAAATGTCTCTCGTACCTTCAGTTTCGTTTGGAGTTGCTCGAAAATTCATACGAAGACGGATCTTCACCTCCAGAGTCCATAAAGGCGCTTGCAATTGTCTCTTGTACCTTCAGTTTCGTTTGGAGTTGCTCGAAAATTCATACGAAGACGGATCTTCACTTCCGGAGTCCATAAAGGCGCTTGCAAATGTCTCTCGTACCCTCAGTTTGGTTCGTGGATGCTCGAAAATTCATACGGAGACGGATCTTCAACTCCAGAGTCCATAACGGCGCTCGCAAACGTCTCTCGTACCCTCAGTTTCGTTCGTGGATGCTCGAAAATTCATACGAAGACGGATCTTCAACTCCAGAGTCCATAAAATCGCTTGCAAATGTTTGTTTTACCCTCAGTTTCGTTCGTGGATGCTCGAAAATTCATACGAAGACGGATCTTCAACTCCAGAGTCCATAAAGGCGCTTGCAAATGTCTCTTGTACCTTCAGTTTCGTTTGTAGATGCTCGAAAATTCATACGAAGACGGATCTTCAACTCCAGAGTCCATAAAGGCGCTTGCAAATGTCTCTTGTACCTTCAGTTTCGTTTGGAGTTGCTCGAAAATTCATACGAAGACGGATTTCCAACTCCAGAGTCCATAAAGGCGCTTGCAAATGTCTCTCGTACCCTCAGTTTGGTTCGTGGATGCCCGAAAATTCATACGAAGACGGATCTTCAACTTCAGATTCCATAAAATCGTTTGCAAATGTCTCTCGTACCCTCAGTTTCGTTCGTGGATGCTCGAAAATTCATACGAAGACGGATCTTCACCTCCAGAGTCCATGAAGGCGCTTGGAAATGTCTCGTGTACCTTCAGTTTCGTTTGGAGTTGCTCGAAAATTCATACGAAGACGGATCTTCACCTCCAGAGTCCATAAAGGCGCTTGCAAATGTCTCTCGTACCCTCAGTTTCGCTCGTGGATGCTCGAAAATTCATACGGAGACGGATCTTCAACTCCAGAGTCCATAAAGGAGCTTGGAAATGTCTCGTGTACCTTCAGTTCCGTTTGTAGTTGCTCGAAAGTTCATACGAAGACGGATCTTCAACTCCAGAGTCCATGAAGGCGCTTGCAAACGTCTCTCGTAGCCTCAGTTTCGTTCGTGGATGCTCGAAAATTCATACGAAGACGGATCTGCAACTCCGGAGTCCATAAAGGCGCTTGCAAACGTCTCTCGTACCCTCAGTTTCGTTCGTGGATGCTCGAAAATTCATACGAAGACGGAACTGCAACTCCAGAGTCCATAAAATCGCTTGCAAATGTTTGTTTTACCCTCAGTTTCGTTCGTGGATGCTCGAAAATTCATACGAAGACGGATCTTTAACTCCAGAGTCCATAAAGGCGCTTGCAAATGTCTCTTGTACCTTCAGTTTCGTTTGGAGTTGCTCGAAAATTCATACGAAGACACATCTTCAACTCCAGAGTCCATAAAGGCGCTTGCAAATGTCTCTTGTACCTTCAGTTTCGTTTGGAGTTGCTCGAAAATTCATACGAAGACGGATCTTCACCTCCAGAGTCCATAAAGGCGCTTGCAAATGTCTCTCGTACCCTCAGTTTGGTTCGTGGATGCTCGAAAATTCATACGGAGACGGATCTTCAACTCCAGAGTCCATAAAGGCGCTTGCATACGTCTCTCGTACCCTCAGTTTCGTTCGTGGATGCTCGAAAATTCATACGAAGACGGATCTTCAACTCCAGAGTCCATAAAGGCGCTTGCAAATGTCTCTTGTACCTTCAGTTTCGATTGTAGTTGCTCGAAAATTCATACGAAGACGGATCTTCAACTCCAGAGTCCATGAAATCATTCGCAAATGTCTCTCGTACCCTCAGTTTGGTTTGTAGATGCTCGAAAATTCATACGAAGACGGATCTTCAACTCCAGAGTCCATAAAGGCGCTTGCAAATGTCTCTTGTACCTTCAGTTTCGTTTGTAGATGCTCGAAAATTCATACGAAGACGGATCTTCAACTCCAGAGTCCATAAAGGCGCTTGCAAATGCCTCTTGTACCTTCAGTTTCGTTTGTCGTTGCTCGAAAATTCATACGAAGACACATCTTCAACTCCAGAGTCCATAAAGGCGCTTGCAAATGTCTCTTGTACCTTCAGTTTCGTTCGTCGTTGCTCGAAAATTCATACGAAGACACATCTTCAACTCCAGAGTCCATAAAGGCGCTTGCAAATGTCTCTTGTACCTTCAGTTTCGTTTGGAGTTGCTCGAAAATTCATACGAAGACGGATCTTCAACTCCAGAGTCCATAAAGGCGCTTGCAAATGTCTCTTGTACCTTCAGTTTCGTTTGTAGATGCTCGAAAATTCATACGAAGACGGATCTTCAACTCCAGAGTCCATAAAGGCGCTTGCAAATGCCTCTTGTACCTTCAGTTTCGTTTGTCGTTGCTCGAAAATTCATACGAAGACACATCTTCAACTCCAGAGTCCATAAAGGCGCTTGCAAATGTCTCTTGTACCTTCAGTTTCGTTCGTCGTTGCTCGAAAATTCATACGAAGACACATCTTCAACTCCAGAGTCCATAAAGGCGCTTGCAAATGTCTCTTGTACCTTCAGTTTCGTTTGGAGTTGCTCGAAAATTCATACGAAGACGGATCTTTAACTCCAGAGTCCATAAAGGCGCTTGCAAATGTCTCTTGTACCTTCAGTTTCGTTTGGAGTTGCTCGAAAATTCATACGAAGACACATCTTCAAGTCCAGAGTCCATAAAGGCGCTTGCAAATGTCTGTTGTACCTTCAGTTTCGTTTGGAGTTGCTCGAAAGTTCCTACGAAGACGGATCTTCAACTCCAGAGTCCATAAAGGCGCTTGCAAATGTCTCTCGTACCTTCAGTTTCGTTTGGAGTTGCTCGAAAATTCATACGAAGACGGATCTTCACCTCCAGAGTCCATAAAGGCGCTTGCAAATGTCTCTCGTACCCTCAGTTTGGTTCGTGGATGCTCGAAAATTCATACGGAGACGGATCATCAACTCCAGAGTCCATAAAGGCGCTTGCAAACGTCTCTCGTACCCTCAGTTTCGTTCGTGGATGCTCGAAAATTCATACGAAGACGGAACTGCAACTCCAGAGTCCATAAAATCGCTTGCAAATGTTTGTTTTACCCTCAGTTTCGTTCGTGGATGCTCGAAAATTCATACGAAGACGGATCTTTAACTCCAGAGTCCATAAAGGCGCTTGCAAATGTCTCTTGTACCTTCAGTTTCGTTTGTGGTTGCTCGAAAATTCATACGAAGACGGATCTTCAACTCCAGAGTCCATGAAGGCGCTTGCAAATGTCTCTTGTACCTTCAGTTTCGTTTGTAGATGCTCGAAAATTCATACGAAGACGGATCTTCAACTCCAGAGTCCATAAAGGCGCTTGCAAATGTCTCTTGTACCTTCAGTTCCGTTTGGAGTTGCTCGAAAATTCATACGAAGACGGATCTCCAACTCCAGAGTCCATGAAGGCGCTTGCAAATGTCTCTTGTACCTTCAGTTTCGTTTGTCGTTGCTCGAAAATTCATACGAAGACACATCTTCAACACCAGAGTCCATAAAGGCGCTTGCAAATGTCTGTCGTACCTTCAGTTTCGTTCGTCGTTGCTCGAAAATTCATACGAAGACACATCTTCAACTCCAGAGTCCATAAAGGCGCTCGCAAATGTCTCTTGTACCTTCAGTTTCGTTTGTAGTTGCTCGAAAATTCATACGAAGACGGATCTTCAACTCCAGAGTCCATAAAATCATTCGCAAATGTCTCTCGTACCCTCAGTTTGGTTTGTAGATGCTCGAAAATTCATACGAAGACGGATCTTCAGCTCCAGAGTCCATAAAGGCGCTTGCAAATGTCTCTTGTACCTTCAGTTTCGTTTGTAGATGCTCGAAAATTCATACGAAGACGGATCTTCAACTCCAGAGTCCATAAAGGCGCTTGCAAATGTCTCTTGTACCTTCAGTTTCGTTTGTAGATGCTCGAAAATTCATACGAAGACGGATCTTCAACTCCAGAGTCCATGAAGGCGCTTGCAAATGTCTCTTGTACCTTCAGTTTCGTTCGTCGTTGCTCGAAAATTCAAACGAAGACACATCTTCAACTCCAGAGTCCATAAAGGCGCTTGCAAATGTCTCTTGTACCTTCAGTTTCGTTTGGAGTTGCTCGAAAATTCATACGAAGACGGATCTTCAACTCCAGAGTCCATAAAGGCGCTTGCAATTGTCTCTTGTACCTTCAGTTTCGTTTGTCGTTGCTCGAAAATTCATACGAAGACGGATCTTCAACTCCAGAGTCCATAAAGGCGCTTGCAAATGTCTCTTGTACCTTCAGTTTCGTTTGTAGATGCTCGAAAATTCATACGAAGACGGATCTTCAACTCCAGAGTCCATAAAGGCGCTTGCAAATGTCTCTCGTACCTTCAGTTTCGTTTGGAGTTGCTCGAAAATTCATACGAAGACGGATCTTCACCTCCAGAGTCCATAAAGGCGCTTGCAATTGTCTCTTGTACCTTCAGTTTCGTTTGGAGTTGCTCGAAAATTCATACGAAGACGGATCTTCACTTCCGGAGTCCATAAAGGCGCTTGCAAATGTCTCTCGTACCCTCAGTTTGGTTCGTGGATGCTCGAAAATTCATACGGAGACGGATCTTCAACTCCAGAGTCCATAACGGCGCTCGCAAACGTCTCTCGTACCCTCAGTTTCGTTCGTGGATGCTCGAAAATTCATACGAAGACGGATCTTCAACTCCAGAGTCCATAAAATCGCTTGCAAATGTTTGTTTTACCCTCAGTTTCGTTCGTGGATGCTCGAAAATTCATACGAAGACGGATCTTCAACTCCAGAGTCCATAAAGGCGCTTGCAAATGTCTCTTGTACCTTCAGTTTCGTTTGTAGATGCTCGAAAATTCATACGAAGACGGATCTTCAACTCCAGAGTCCATAAAGGCGCTTGCAAATGTCTCTTGTACCTTCAGTTTCGTTTGGAGTTGCTCGAAAATTCATACGAAGACGGATTTCCAACTCCAGAGTCCATAAAGGCGCTTGCAAATGTCTCTCGTACCCTCAGTTTGGTTCGTGGATGCCCGAAAATTCATACGAAGACGGATCTTCAACTTCAGATTCCATAAAATCGTTTGCAAATGTCTCTCGTACCCTCAGTTTCGTTCGTGGATGCTCGAAAATTCATACGAAGACGGATCTTCACCTCCAGAGTCCATGAAGGCGCTTGGAAATGTCTCGTGTACCTTCAGTTTCGTTTGGAGTTGCTCGAAAATTCATACGAAGACGGATCTTCACCTCCAGAGTCCATAAAGGCGCTTGCAAATGTCTCTCGTACCCTCAGTTTCGCTCGTGGATGCTCGAAAATTCATACGGAGACGGATCTTCAACTCCAGAGTCCATAAAGGAGCTTGGAAATGTCTCGTGTACCTTCAGTTCCGTTTGTAGTTGCTCGAAAGTTCATACGAAGACGGATCTTCAACTCCAGAGTCCATGAAGGCGCTTGCAAACGTCTCTCGTAGCCTCAGTTTCGTTCGTGGATGCTCGAAAATTCATACGAAGACGGATCTGCAACTCCGGAGTCCATAAAGGCGCTTGCAAACGTCTCTCGTACCCTCAGTTTCGTTCGTGGATGCTCGAAAATTCATACGAAGACGGAACTGCAACTCCAGAGTCCATAAAATCGCTTGCAAATGTTTGTTTTACCCTCAGTTTCGTTCGTGGATGCTCGAAAATTCATACGAAGACGGATCTTTAACTCCAGAGTCCATAAAGGCGCTTGCAAATGTCTCTTGTACCTTCAGTTTCGTTTGTGGTTGCACGAAAATTCATACGAAGACGGATCTTCAACTCCAGAGTCCATGAAGGCGCTTGCAAATGTCTCTTGTACCTTCAGTTTCGTTTGTAGATGCTCGAAAATTCATACGAAGACGGATCTTCAACTCCAGAGTCCATAAAGGCGCTTGCAAATGTCTCTTGTACCTTCAGATCCGTTTGGAGTTGCTCGAAAATTCATACGAAGACGGATCTTCAACTCCAGAGTCCATAAAATCATTCGCAAATGTCTCTCGTACCCTCAGTTTGGTTTGTAGATGCTCGAAAATTCATACGAAGACGGATCTTCAACTCCAGAGTCCATAAAGGCGCTTGCAAATGTCTCTTGTACCTTCAGTTTCGTTTGTAGATGCTCGAAAATTCATACGAAGACGGATCTTCAACTCCAGAGTCCATAAAGGCGCTTGCAAATGTCTCTTGTACCTTCAGTTCCGTTTGGAGTTGCTCGAAAATTCATACGAAGACGGATCTCCAACTCCAGAGTCCATGAAGGCGCTTGCAAATGTCTCTTGTACCTTCAGTTTCGTTCGTCGTTGCTCGAAAATTCATACGAAGACACAACTTCAACTCCAGAGTCCATAAAGGCGCTTGCAAATGTCTCTTGTACCTTCAGTTTCGTTTGGAGTTGCTCGAAAATTCATACGAAGACGGATCTTCAACTCCAGAGTCCATAAAGGCGCTTGCAATTGTCTCTTGTACCTTCAGTTTCGTTTGTCGTTGCTCGAAAATTCATACGAAGACGGATCTTCAACTCCAGAGTCCATAAAGGCGCTTGCAAATGTCTCTTGTACCTTCAGTTTCGTTTGTAGATGCTCGAAAATTCATACGAAGACGGATCTTCAACTCCAGAGTCCATAAAGGCGCTTGCAAATGTCTCTCGTACCTTCAGTTTCGTTCGGAGTTGCTCGAAAATTCATACGAAGACGGATCTTCACCTCCAGAGTCCATAAAGGCGCTTGCAATTGTCTCTTGTACCTTCAGTTTCGTTTGGAGTTGCTCGAAAATTCATACGAAGACGGATCTTCACTTCCGGAGTCCATAAAGGCGCTTGCAAATGTCTCTCGTACCCTCAGTTTGGTTCGTGGATGCTCGAAAATTCATACGGAGATGGATCTTCAACTCCAGAGTCCATAACGGCGCTTGCAAACGTCTCTCGTACCCTCAGTTTCGTTCGTGGATGCTCGAAAATCCATACGAAGACGGATCTTCAACTCCAGAGTCCATAAAATCGCTTGCAAATGTTTGTTTTACCCTCAGTTTCGTTCGTGGATGCTCGAAAATTCATACGAAGACGGATCTTCAACTCCAGAGTCCATAAAGGCGCTTGCAAATGTCTCTTGTACCTTCAGTTTCGTTTGTAGATGCTCGAAAATTCATACGAAGACGGATCTTCAACTCCAGAGTCCATAAAGGCGCTTGCAAATGTCTCTTGTACCTTCAGTTCCGTTTGGAGTTGCTCGAAAATTCATACGAAGACGGATCTCCAACTCCAGAGTCCATGAAAGCGCTTGCAAATGTCTCTTGTACCTTCAGTTTCATTTGGAGTTGCTCGAAAATTCATACGAAGACACATATTCAACTCCAGAGTCCATAAAGGCGCTTGCAAATGTCTCGTGTACCTTCAGTTTCGTTTGGAGTTGCTCGAAAATTCATACGAAGACGGATTTCCAACTCCAGAGTCCATAAAGGCGCTTGCAAATGTCTCTCGTACCCTCAGTTTGGTTCGTGGATGCCCGAAAATTCATACGAAGACGGATCTTCAACTTCAGATTCCATAAAATCGTTTGCAAATGTCTCTCGTACCCTCAGTTTCGTTCGTGGATGCTCGAAAATTCATACGAAGACGGATCTTCACCTCCAGAGTCCATAAAGGCGCTTGGAAATGTCTCGTGTACCTTCAGTTTCGTTTGGAGTTGCTCGAAAATTCATACGAAGACGGATCTTCACCTCCAGAGTCCATAAAGGCGCTTGCAAATGTCTCTCGTACCCTCAGTTTCGCTCGTGGATGCTCGAAAATTCATACGGAGACGGATCTTCAACTCCAGAGTCCATAAAGGAGCTTGGAAATGTCTCGTGTACCTTCAGTTCCGTTTGGAGTTGCTCGAAAGTTCATACGAAGACGGATCTTCAACTCCAGAGTCCATGAAGGCGCTTGCAAACGTCTCTCGTAGCCTCAGTTTCGTTCGTGGATGCTCGAAAATTCATACGAAGACGGATCTGCAACTCCGGAGTCCATAAAATCGCTTGCAAATGTTTGTTTTACCCTCAGATTCGTTCGTGGATGCTCGAAAATTCATACGAAGACGGATCTTCAACTCCAGAGTCCATAAAGGCGCTCGCAAATGTCTCTTGTACCTTCAGTTTCGATTGTAGTTGCTCGAAAATTCATACGAAGACGGATCTTCAACTCCAGAGTCCATAAAGGCGCTTGCAAATGTCTCTTGTACCTTGAGTTTCGTTTGGAGTTGCTCGAAAGTTCATACGAAGACGGATTTTCAACTCCAGAGTCGATAAAGGCGCTTGCAAATGTCTCTCGTACCTTCAGTTTCGTTTGGAGTTGCTCGAAAATTCATACGAAGACGGATCTTCACCTCCAGAGTCCATGAAGGCGCTTGCAAATGTCTCTTGTACCTTCAGTTTCGTTTGTCGTTGCTCGAAAATTCATACGAAGACGGATCTCCAACTCCAGAGTCCATGAAGGCGCTTGCAAATGTCTCTTGTACCTTCAGTTTCGTTCGTCGTTGCTCGAAAATTCATACGAAGACACATCTTCAACTCCAGAGTCCATAAAGGCGCTTGCAAATGTCTCTTGTACCTTCAGTTTCGTTTGGAGTTGCTCGAAAATTCATACGAAGACGGATCTTCAACTCCAGAGTCCATAAAGGCGCTTGCAATTGTCTCTTGTACCTTCAGTTTCGTTTGTCGTTGCTCGAAAATTCATACGAAGACGGATCTTCAACTCCAGAGTCCATAAAGGCGCTTGCAAATGTCTCTTGTACCTTCAGTTTCGTTTGTAGATGCTCGAAAATTCATACGAAGACGGATCTTCAACTCCAGAGTCCATAAAGGCGCTTGCAAATGTCTCTTGTACCTTCAGTTTCGTTTGGAGTTGCTCGAAAATTCATACGAAGACGGATCTTCAACTCCAGAGTCCATAAAGGCGCTTGCAAATGTCTCTTGTACCTTCAGTTTCGTTCGGAGTTGCTCGAAAATTCATACGAAGACGGATCTTCAACTCCAGAGTACATAAAGGCGTTTGCAAATGTCTCTTGTTTCTTCAGTTTCGTTTGGAGTTGCTCGAAAATTCATACGAAGACGGATCTTCACCTCCAGAGTCCATAAAGGCGCTTGCAATTGTCTCTTGTACCTTCAGTTTCGTTTGGAGTTGCTCGAAAATTCATACGAAGACGGATCTTCACTTCCGGAGTCCATAAAGGCGCTTGCAAATGTCTCTCGTACCCTCAGTTTGGTTCGTGGATGCTCGAAAATTCATACGGAGATGGATCTTCAACTCCAGAGTCCATAACGGCGCTTGCAAACGTCTCTCGTACCCTCAGTTTCGTTCGTGGATCCTCGAAAATTCATACGAAGACGGATCTTCAACTCCAGAGTCCATAAAATCGCTTGCAAATGTTTGTTTTACCCTCAGTTTCGTTCGTGGATGCTCGAAAATTCATACGAAGACGGATCTTCAACTCCAGAGTCCATAAAGGCGCTTGCAAATGTCTCTTGTACCTTCAGTTTCGTTTGTAGATGCTCGAAAATTCATACGAAGACGGATCTTCAACTCCAGAGTCCATAAAGGCGCTTGCAAATGTCTCTTGTACCTTCAGTTCCGTTTGGAGTTGCTCGAAAATTCATACGAAGACGGATCTTCAACTTCAGATTCCATAAAATCGTTTGCAAATGTCTCTCGTACCCTCAGTTTCGTTCGTGGATGCTCGAAAATTCATACGAAGACGGATCTTCACCTCCAGAGTCCATAAAGGCGCTTGGAAATGTCTCGTGTACCTTCAGTTTCGTTTGGAGTTGCTCGAAAATTCATACGAAGACGGATCTTCACCTCCAGAGTCCATAAAGGCGCTTGCAAATGTCTCTCGTACCCTCAGTTTCGCTCGTGGATGCTCGAAAATTCATACGGAGACGGATCTTCAACTCCAGAGTCCATAAAGGAGCTTGGAAATGTCTCGTGTACCTTCAGTTCCGTTTGGAGTTGCTCGAAAGTTCATACGAAGACGGATCTTCAACTCCAGAGTCCATAAAGGCGCTTGCAAACGCCTCTCGTAGCCTCAGTTTCGTTCGTGGATGCTCGAAAATTCATACGAAGACGGATCTGCAACTCCGGAGTCCATAAAATCGCTTGCAAATGTTTGTTTTACCCTCAGATTCGTTCGTGGATGCTCGAAAATTCATATGAAGACGGATCTTCAACTCCAGAGTCCATAAAGGCGCTCGCAAATGTCTCTTGTACCTTGAGTTTCGTTTGGAGTTGCTCGAAAGTTCATACGAAGACGGATTTTCAACTCCAGAGTCGATAAAGGCGCTTGCAAATGTCTTTCGTACCTTCAGTTTCGTTTGGAGTTGCTCGAAAATTCATACGAAGACGGATCTTTACCTCCAGAGTCCATGAAGGCGCTTGCAAATGTCTCTTGTACCTTCAGTTTCGTTTGTCGTTGCTCGAAAATTCATACGAAGACGGATCTCCAACTCCAGAGTCCATGAAAGCGCTTGCAAATGTCTCTTGTACCTTCAGTTTCATTTGGAGTTGCTCAAAAATTCATACGAAGACACATATTCAACTCCAGAGTCCATAAAGGCGCTTGCAAATGTCTCTTGTACCTTCAGTTTCGTTTGGAGTTGCTCGAAAATTCATACGAAGACGGATTTCCAACTCCAGAGTCCATGAAGGCGCTTGCAAATGTCTCTCGTACCTTCAGTTTCGTTTGGAGTTGCTCGAAAGTTCATACGAAGACGGATTTTCAACTCCAGAGTCGATAAAGGCGCTTGCAAATGTCTCTCGTACCTTCAGTTTCGTTTGGAGTTGCTCGAAAATTCATACGAAGACGGATCTTCAACTCCAGAGTCCATAAAGGCGCTTGCAAATGTCTCTTGTACCTTGAGTTTCGTTTGGAGTTGCTCGAAAGTTCATACGAAGACGGATTTTCAACTCCAGAGTCGATAAAGGCGCTTGCAAATGTCTCTCGTACCTTCAGTTTCGTTTGGAGTTGCTCGAAAATTCATACGAAGACGGATCTTTACCTCCAGAGTCCATGAACGCGCTTGCAAATGTCTCTTGTACCTTCAGTTTCGTTTGTCGTTGCTCGAAAATTCATACGAAGACGGATCTCCAACTCCAGAGTCCATGAAAGCGATTGCAAATGTCTCTTGTACCTTCAGTTTCATTTGGAGTTGCTCGAAAATTCATACGAAGACACATATTCAACTCCAGAGTCCATAAAGGCGCTTGCAAATGTCTCTTGTACCTTCAGTTTCGTTTGGAGTTGCTCGAAAATTCATACGAAGACGGATTTCCAACTCCAGAGTCCATAAAGGCGCTTGCAAATGTCTCTCGTACCCTCAGTTTGGTTCGTGGATGCCCGAAAATTCATACGAAGACGGATCTTCAACTTCAGATTCCATAAAATCGTTTGCAAATGTCTCTCGTACCCTCAGTTTCGTTCGTGGATGCTCGAAAATTCATACGAAGACGGATCTTCACCTCCAGAGTCCATAAAGGCGCTTGGAAATGTCTCGTGTACCTTCAGTTTCGTTTGGAGTTGCTCGAAAATTCATACGAAGACGGATCTTCACCTCCAGAGTCCATAAAGGCGCTTGCAAATGTCTCTCGTACCCTCAGTTCCGCTCGTGGATGCTCGAAAATTCATACGGAGACGGATCTTCAACTCCAGAGTCCATAAAGGAGCTTGGAAATGTCTCGTGTACCTTCAGTTCCGTTTGGAGTTGCTCGAAAGTTCATACGGAGACGGATCTTCAACTCCAGAGTCCATAAAGGCGCTTGCAAACGTCTCTCGTAGCCTCAGTTTCGTTCGTGGATGCTCGAAAATTCATACGAAGACGGATCTGCAACTCCGGAGTCCATAAAATCGCTTGCAAATGTTTGTTTTACCCTCAGATTCGTTCGTGGATGCTCGAAAATTCATACGAAGACGGATCTTCAACTCCAGAGTCCATAAAGGCACTCGCAAATGTCTCTTGTACCTTCAGTTTCGATTGTAGTTGCTCGAAAATTCATACGAAGACGGATCTTCAACTCCAGAGTCCATAAAGGCGCTTGCAAATGTCTCTTGTACCTTGAGTTTCGTTTGGAGTTGCTCGAAAGTTCATACGAAGACGGATTTTTAACTCCAGAGTCGATAAAGGCGCTTGCAAATGTCTCTCGTACCTTCAGTTTCGTTTGGAGTTGCTCGAAAATTCATACGAAGACGGATCTTCAACTCCAGAGTCCATGAAGGCGCTTGCAAATGTCTCTTGTACCTTCAGTTTCGTTTGTCGTTGCTCGAAAATTCATACGAAGACACATCTTCAACTCCAGAGTCCATAAAGGCGCTTGCAAATGTCTGTTGTACCTTCAGTTTCGTTCGTCGTTGCTCGAAAATTCATACGAAGACACATCTTCAACTCCAGAGTCCATAAAGGCGCTTGCAAATGTCTCTTGTACCTTCAGTTTCGTTTGGAGTTGCTCGAAAATTCATACGAAGACGGATCTTCAACTCCAGAGTCCATAAAGGCGCTTGCAAATGTCTCTTGTACCTTCAGTTTCGTTTGTCGTTGCTCGAAAATTCATACGAAGACACATCTTCAAGTCCAGAGTCCATAAAGGCGCTTGCAAATGTCTGTTGTACCTTCAGTTTCGTTTGGAGTTGCTCGAAAGTTCCTACGAAGACGGATCTTCAACTCCAGAGTCCATAAAGGCGCTTGCAAATGTCTCTCGTACCTTCAGTTTCGTTTGGAGTTGCTCGAAAATTCATACGAAGACGGATCTGCAACTCCGGAGTCCATAAAATCGCTTGCAAATGTTTGTTTTACCCTCAGTTTCGTTCGTGGATGCTCGAAAATTCATACGAAGACGGATCTCCAACTCCAGAGTCCATAAAGGCGCTTGCAAATGTCTCTTGTACCTTCAGTTTCGTTTGTGGTTGCTCGAAAATTCATACGAAGACGGATCTTCAACTCCAGAGTCCATAAAATCATTCGCAAATGTCTCTCGTACCCTCAGTTTGGTTTGTAGATGCTCGAAAATTCATACGAAGACGGATCTTCAACTCCAGAGTCCATGAAGGCGCTTGCAAATGTCTCTTGTACCTTCAGTTTCGTTTGTAGATGCTCGAAAATTCATACGAAGACGGATCTTCAACTCCAGAGTCCATAAAGGCGCTTGCAAATGTCTCTTGTACCTTCAGTTCCGTTTGGAGTTGCTCGAAAATTCATACGAAGACGGATCTCCAACTCCAGAGTCCATGAAGGCGCTTGCAAATGTCTCTTGTACCTTCAGTTTCGTTTGTCGTTGCTCGAAAATTCATACGAAGACACATCTTCAACACCAGAGTCCATAAAGGCGCTTGCAAATGTCTGTCGTACCTTCAGTTTCGTTTGGAGTTGCTCGAAAATTCATACGAAGACGGATCTTCAACTCCAGAGTCCATAATGGCGCTTGCAAATGTCTCTTGTACCTTCAGTTTCGTTTGGAGTTGCTCGAAAATTCATACGAAGACACATCTTCAACTCCAGAGTCCATAAAGGCGCTTGCAAATGTCTCTTGTACCTTCAGTTTCGTTTGGAGTTGCTCGAAAATTCATACGAAGACGGATCTTCAACTCCAGAATCCATAAAGGCGCTTGCAAATGTCTCTTGTACCTTCAGTTTCGTTTGGAGTTGCTCGGAAATTCATACGAAGACGGATCTCCAACTCCAGAGTCCATGAAGGCGCTTGCAAATGTCTGTTGTACCTTCAGTTTCGTTCGTCGTTGCTCGAAAATTCATACGAAGACGGATCTTCAACTCCAGAGTCCATAAAGGCGCTTGCAAATGTCTCTTGTACCTTCAGTTTCGTTTGTAGATGCTCGAAAATTCATACGAAGACACATCTTCAACTCCAGAGTCCATAAAGGCGCTTGCAAATGTCTCTTGTACCTTCAGTTTCGTTTGGAGTTGCTCGAAAATTCATACGAAGACGGATCTTCAACTCCAGAGTCCATAAAGGCGCTTGCAAATGTCTCTTGTACCTTCAGTTTCGTTTGTCGTTGCTCGAAAATTCATACGAAGACACATCTTCAAGTCCAGAGTCCATAAAGGCGCTTGCAAATGTCTGTTGTACCTTCAGTTTCGTTTGGAGTTGCTCGAAAGTTCCTACGAAGACGGATCTTCAACTCCAGAGTCCATAAAATCATTCGCAAATGTCTCTCGTACCCTCAGTTTCGTTCGTGGATGCTCGAAAATTCATACGAAGACGGATCTTCACCTCCAGAGTCAATAAAGGCGCTTGAAAATGTCTCGTGTACCTTCAGTTTCGTTTGGAGTTGCTCGAAAATTCATACGAAGACGGATCTTCACCTCCAGAGTCCATAAGGGCGCTTGCAAATGTCTCTCGTACCCTCAGTTTCGCTCGTGGATGCTCGAAAATTCATACGGAGACGGATCTTCAACTCCAGAGTCCATAAAGGAGCTTGGAAATGTCTCGTGTACCTTCAGTTTCGTTTGTCGTTGCTCGAAAATTCATACGAAGACACATCTTCAACACCAGAGTCCATAAAGGCGCTTGCAAATGTCTGTCGTACCTTCAGTTTCGTTCGTCGTTGCTCGAAAATTCATACGAAGACACATCTTCAACTCCAGAGTCCATAAAGGCGCTTGCAAATGTCTCTTGTACCTTCAGTTTCGTTTGGAGTTGCTCGAAAATTCATACGAAGACACATCTTCAACTCCAGAGTCCATAAAGGCGCTTGCAAATGTCTCTTGTACCTTCAGTTTCGTTTGGAGTTGCTCGAAAATTCATACGAAGACGGATCTTCAACTCCAGAGTCCATAAAGGCGCTTGCAAATGTCTCTTGTACCTTCAGTTTCGTTTGGAGTTGCTCGAAAATTCATACGAAGACGGATCTTCAACTCCAGAGTCCATAAAGGCGCTTGCAAATGTCTCTTGTACCTTCAGTTTCGTTTGTCGTTGCTCGAAAATTCATACGAAGACGGATCTTCAACTCCAGAGTCCATAAAGGCGCTTGCAAATGTCTCTCGTACCCTCAGTTTCGTTCGTGGATGCTCGAAAATTCATACGAAGACGGATCTGCAACTCCAGAGTCCATAACGGCGCTTGCAAACGTCTCTCGTACCCTCAGTTTCGTTCGTGGATGCTCGAAAATCCATACGAAGACGGATCTTCAACTCCAGAGTCCATAAAATCGCTTGCAAATGTTTGTTTTACCCTCAGTTTCGTTCGTGGATGCTCGAAAATTCATACGAAGACGGATCTTCAACTCCAGAGTCCATAAAGGCGCTTGCAAATGTCTCTTGTACCTTCAGTTTCGTTTGTAGATGCTCGAAAATTCATACGAAGACGGATCTTCAACTCCAGAGTCCATAAAGGCGCTTGCAAATGTCTCTTGTACCTTCAGTTCCGTTTGGAGTTGCTCGAAAATTCATACGAAGACGGATCTCCAACTCCAGAGTCCATGAAAGCGCTTGCAAATGTCTCTTGTACCTTCAGTTTCATTTGGAGTTGCTCGAAAATTCATACGAAGACACATATTCAACTCCAGAGTCCATAAAGGCGCTTGCAAATGTCTCTTGTACCTTCAGTTTCGTTTGGAGTTGCTCGAAAATTCATACGAAGACGGATTTCCAACTCCAGAGTCCATAAAGGCGCTTGCAAATGTCTCTCGTACCCTCAGTTTGGTTCGTGGATGCTCGAAAATTCATACGAAGACGGATCTTCAACTTCAGATTCCATAAAATCGTTTGCAAATGTCTCTCGTACCCTCAGTTTCGTTCGTGGATGCTCGAAAATTCATACGAAGACGGATCTTCACCTCCAGAGTCCATAAAGGCGCTTGGAAATGTCTCGTGTACCTTCAGTTTCGTTTGGAGTTGCTCGAAAATTCATACGAAGACGGATCTTCACCTCCAGAGTCCATAAAGGCGCTTGCAAATGTCTCTCGTACCCTCAGTTTCGCTCGTGGATGCTCGAAAATTCATACGGAGACGGATCTTCAACTCCAGAGTCCATAAAGGAGCTTGGAAATGTCTCGTGTACCTTCAGTTCCGTTTGGAGTTGCTCGAAAGTTCATACGAAGACGGATCTTCAACTCCAGAGTCCATAAAGGCGCTTGGAAATGTCTCGTGTACCTTCAGTTTCGTTTGGAGTTGCTCGAAAATTCATACGGAGACGGATCTTCAACTCCAGAGTCCATAAAGGCGCTTGCAAACGTCTCTCGTAGCCTCAGTTTCGTTCGTGGATGCTCGAAAATTCATACGAAGACGGATCTGCAACTCCGGAGTCCATAAAATCGCTTGCAAATGTTTGTTTTACCCTCAGATTCTTTCGTGGATGCTCGAAAATTCATACGAAGACGGATCTTCAACTCCAGAGTCCATAAAATCATTCGCAAATGTCTCTCGTACCCTCAGTTTGGTTTGTAGATGCTCGAAAAATCATACGAAGACGGATCTTCAACTCCAGAGTCCATAAAGGCGCTTGCAAATGTCTCTTGTACCTTGAGTTTCGTTCGGAGTTGCTCGAAAGTTCATACGAAGACGGATTCTCAACTCCAGAGTCCATAAAGGCGCTTGCAAATGTCTCTCGTACCTTCAGTTTCGTTTGGAGTTGCTCGAAAATTCATACGAAGACGGATCTTCACCTCCAGAGTCCATAAAGGCGCTTGCAAATGTCTGTTGTACCTTCAGTTTCGTTCGTCGTTGCTCGAAAATTCATACGAAGACGGATCTTCAACTCCAGAGTCCATAAAGGCGCTTGCAAATGTCTCTTGTACCTTCAGTTTCGTTTGGAGTTGCTCGAAAATTCATACGAAGACGGATCTTCAACTCCAGAGTCCATAAAGGCGCTTGCAAATGTCTCTTGTACCTTCAGTTTCGTTTGTAGATGCTCGAAAATTCATACGAAGACGGATCTTCAACTCCAGAGTCCATAAAGGCGCTTGCAAATGTCTCTTGTACCTTCAGTTTCGTTTGGAGTTGCTCGAAAATTCATACGAAGACGGATCTTCACCTCCAGAGTCCATAAAGGCGCTTGCAATTGTCTCTTGTACCTTCAGTTTCGTTTGGAGTTGCTCGAAAATTCATACGAAGACGGATCTTCAACTCCAGAGTCCATAAAGGCGCTTGCAAATGTCTCTTGTACCTTCAGTTTCGTTTGGAGTTGCTCGAAAATTCATACGAAGACGGATCTTCAACTCCAGAGTCCATAAAGGCGCTTGCAAATGTCTCTTGTACCTTCAGTTTCGTTTGGAGTTGCTCGAAAATTCATACGAAGACGGATCTTCAACTCCAGAGTACATAAAGGCGTTTGCAAATGTCTCTTGTACCTTCAGTTTCGTTTGGAGTTGCTCGAAAATTCATACGAAGACGGATCTTCACCTCCAGAGTCCATAAAGGCGCTTGCAATTGTCTCTTGTACCTTCAGTTTCGTTTGGAGTTGCTCGAAAATTCATACGAAGACGGATCTTCACTTCCGGAGTCCATAAAGGCGCTTGCAAATGTCTCTCGTACCCTCAGTTTGGTTCGTGGATGCTCGAAAATTCATACGGAGACGGATCTTCAACTCCAGAGTCCATAACGGCGCTTGCAAACGTCTCTCGTACCCTCAGTTTCGTTCGTGGATGCTCGAAAATTCATACGAAGACGGATCTGCAACTCCAGAGTCCATAACGGCGCTTGCAAACGTCTCTCGTACCCTCAGTTTCGTTCGTGGATGCTCGAAAATTCATACGAAGACGGATTTTCAACTCCAGTGTCCATAAAATCGCTTGCAAATGTTTGTTTTACCCTCAGTTTCGTTCGTGGATGCTCGAAAATTCATACGAAGACGGATCTTTAACTCCAGAGTCCATAAAGGCGCTTGCAAATGTCTCTTGTACCTTCAGTTCCGTTTGGAGTTGCTCGAAAATTCATACGAAGACGGATCTCCAACTCCAGAGTCCATGAAAGCGCTTGCAAATGTCTCTTGTACCTTCAGTTTCATTTGGAGTTGCTCGAAAATTCATACGAAGACACATATTCAACTCCAGAGTCCATAAAGGCGCTTGCAAATGTCTCTTGTACCTTCAGTTTCGTTTGGAGTTGCTCTAAAATTCATACGAAGACGGATTTCCAACTCCAGAGTCCATAAAGGCGCTTGCAAATGTCTCTCGTACCCTCAGTTTGGTTCGTGGATGCTCGAAAATTCATACGAAGACGGATCTTCAACTTCAGATTCCATAAAATCGTTTGCAAATGTCTCTCGTACCCTCAGTTTCGTTCGTGGATGCTCGAAAATTCATACGAAGACGGATCTTCACCTCCAGAGTCCATAAAGGCGCTTGGAAATGTCTCGTGTACCTTCAGTTTCGTTTGGAGTTGCTCGAAAATTCATACGAAGACGGATCTTCACCTCCAGAGTCCATAAAGGCGCTTGCAAATGTCTCTCGTACCCTCAGTTTCGCTCGTGGATGCTCGAAAATTCATACGGAGACGGATCTTCAACTCCAGAGTCCATAAAGGAGCTTGGAAATGTCTCGTGTACCTTCAGTTCCGTTTGGAGTTGCTCGAAAGTTCATACGAAGACGGATCTTCAACTCCAGAGTCCATAAAGGCGCTTGGAAATGTCTCGTGTACCTTCAGTTTCGTTTGGAGTTGCTCGAAAATTCATACGGAGACGGATCTTCAACTCCAGAGTCCATAAAGGCGCTTGCAAACGTCTCTCGTAGCCTCAGTTTCGTTCGTGGATGCTCGAAAATTCATACGAAGACGGATCTGCAACTCCGAGGTCCATAAAATCGCTTGCAAATGTTTGTTTTACCCTCAGATTCGTTCGTGGATGCTCGAAAATTCATACGAAGACGGATCTTCAACTCCAGAGTCCATAAAGGCGCTCACAAATGTCTCTTGTACCTTCAGTTTCGATTGTAGTTGCTCGAAAATTCATACGACGACGGATCTTCAACTCCAGAGTCCATAAAATCATTCGCAAATGTCTCTCGTACCCTCAGTTTGGTTTGTAGATGCTCGAAAAATCATACGAAGACGGATCTTCAACTCCAGAGTCCATAAAGGCGCTTGCAAATGTCTCTTGTACCTTGAGTTTCGTTTGGAGTTGCTCGAAAATTCATACGAAGACGGATCTTCACCTCCAGAGTCCATGAAGGCGCTTGCAAATGTCTCTTGTACCTTCAGTTTCGTTTGTCGTTGCTCGAAAATTCATACGAAGACACATCTTCAACTCCAGAGTCCATAAAGGCGCTTGCAAATGTCTGTTGTACCTTCAGTTTCGTTCGTCGTTGCTCGAAAATTCATACGAAGACGGATCTTCAACTCCAGAGTCCATAAAGGCGCTTGCAAATGTCTCTTGTACCTTCAGTTTCGTTTGGAGTTGCTCGAAAATTCATACGAGGACGGATCTTCAACTCCAGAGTCCATAAAGGCGCTTGCAAATGTCTCTTGTACCTTCAGTTTCGTTTGTAGATGCTCGAAAATTCATACGAAGACGGATCTTCAACTCCAGAGTCCATAAAGGCGCTTGCAAATGTCTCTTGTACCTTCAGTTTCGTTTGGAGTTGCTCGAAAATTCATACGAAGACGGATCTTCACCTCCAGAGTCCATAAAGGCGCTTGCAATTGTCTCTTGTACCTTCAGTTTCGTTTGGAGTTGCTCGAAAGTTCATACGAAGACGGATCTTCAACTCCAGAGTCCATAAAGGCGCTTGGAAATGTCTCGTGTACCTTCAGTTTCGTTTGGAGTTGCTCGAAAATTCATACGAAGACGGATCTTCACCTCCAGAGTCCATAAAGGCGCTTGCAAATGTCTCTCGTACCCTCAGTTTCGCTCGTGGATGCTCGAAAATTCATACGGAGACGGATCTTCAACTCCAGAGTCCATAAAGGCGCTCGCAAACGTCTCTCGTACCCTCAGTTTCGTTCGTGGATGCTCGAAAATTCATACGAAGACGGATCTTCAACTCCAGAGTCCATAAAGGCGCTCGCAAATGTCTCTTGTACCTTCAGTTTCGATTGTAGTTGCTCGAAAATTCATACGAAGACGGATCTTCAACTCCAGAGTCCATAAAATCATTCGCAAATGTCTCTCGTACCCTCAGTTTGGTTTGTAGATGCTCGAAAAATCATACGAAGACGGATCTTCAACTCCAGAGTCCATAAAGGCGCTTGCAAATGTCTCTTGTACCTTCAGTTTCGTTTGGAGTTGCTCGAAAGTTCATACGAAGACGGATTTTCAACTCCAGAGTCCATAAAGGCGCTTGCAAATGTCTCTCGTACCTTCAGTTTCGTTTGGAGTTGCTCGAAAATTCATACGAAGACGGATCTTCACCTCCAGAGTCCATGGAGGCGCTTGCAAATGTCTGTTGTACCTTCAGTTTCGTTTGTCGTTGCTCGAAAATTCATACAAAGACACATCTTCAACTCCAGAGTCCATAAAGGCGCTTGCAAATGTCTGTTGTACCTTCAGTTTCGTTCGTCGTTGCTCGAAAATTCATACGAAGACACATCTTCAACTCCAGAGTCCATAAAGGCGCTTGCAAATGTCTCTTGTACCTTCAGTTTCGTTTGGAGTTGCTCGAAAATTCATACGAAAACGGATCTTCAACTCCAGAGTCCATAAAGGCGCTTGCAAATGTCTCTTGTACCTTCAGTTTCGTTTGTAGATGCTCGAAAATTCATACGAAGACGGATCTTCAACTCCAGAGTCCATAAAGGCGCTTGCAAATGTCTCTTGTACCTTCAGTTTCGTTTGGAGTTGCTCGAAAATTCATACGAAAACGGATCTTCACCTCCAGAGTCCATAAAGGCGCTTGCAAATGTCTCTCGTACCCTCAGTTTGGTTCGTGGATGCTCGAAAATTCATACGGGGACGGATCTTCAACTCCAGAGTCCATAACGGCGCTTGCAATTGTCTCTTGTACCCTCAGTTTCGTTCGTGGATGCTCGAAAATTCATACGAAGACGGATCGTCAACTCCAGAGTCCATAAAGGCGCTTGCAAATGTCTCTTGTACCTTCAGTTTCGTTTGGAGTTGCTCGAAAATTCATACGAAGACGGATCTTCAACTCCAGAGTCCATAAAGGCGCTTGCAAATGTCTCTTGTACCTTCAGTTTCGTTTGTAGATGCTCGAAAATTCATACGAAGACGGATCTTCAACTCCAGAGTCCATGAAGGCGCTTGCAAATGTCTCTTGTACCTTCAGTTTCGTTTGGAGTTGCTCGAAAATTCATACGAAGACGGATCTTCAACTCCAGAGTCCATAAAGCCGCTTGCAAATGTCTCTCGTACCCTCAGTTTGGTTCGTGGATGCTCGAAAATTCATACGAAGACGGATCTGCAACTTCAGATTCCATAAAATCGTTTGCAAATGTCTCTCGTACCCTCAGTTTCGTTCGTGGATGCTCGAAAATTCATACGGAGACGGATCTTCAACTCCAGAGTCCATAAAGCCGCTTGCAAATGTCTCTCGTACCCTCAGTTTTGTTCGTGGATGCTCGAAAATTCATACGAAGACGGATCTGCAACTCCAGAGTCCATAAAATCGCTTGCAAATGTTTGTTTCACCCTCAGTTTCGTTCGTGGATGCTCGAAAATTCATACGAAGACGGATCTTCAACTCCAGAGTCCATAAAGGTGCTTGCGAATGTCTCTCGTACCCTCAGTTTGGTTCGTGGATGCTCGAAAATTCATACGGAGACGGATCTTCAACTCCAGAGTCCATAAAGGCGCTCGCAAACGTCTCTCGTACCCTCAGTTTCGTTCGTGGATGCTCGAAAATTCATACGAAGACGGATCTTCAACTTCAGATTCCATAAAATCGTTTGCAAATGTCTCTCGTACCCTCAGTTTCGTTCGTGGATGCTCGAAAATTCATACGAAGACGGATCTTCACCTCCAGAGTCCATAAAGCCGCTTGCAAATGTCTCTCGTACCCTCAGTTTGGTTCGTGGATGCTCGAAAATTCATACGAAGACGGATCTGCAACTCCAGAGTCCATAAAATCGCTTGCAAATGTTTGTTTCACCCTCAGTTTCGTTCGTGGATGCTCGAAAATTCATACGAAGACGGATCTTCACCTCCAGAGTCCATAAAGGTGCTTGCGAATGTCTCTCGTACCCTCAGTTTGGTTCGTGGATGCTCGAAAATTCATACGGAGACGGATCTTCAACTCCAGAGTCCATAAAGGCGCTCGCAAACGTCTCTCGTACCCTCAGTTTCGTTCGTGGATGCTCGAAAATTCATACGAAGACGGATCTTCAACTTCAGATTCCATAAAATCGTTTGCAAATGTCTCTCGTACCCTCAGTTTCGTTCGTGGATGCTCGAAAATTCATACGAAGACGGATCTTCACCTCCAGAGTCCATAAAGGCGCTTGGAAATGTCTCGTGTACCTTCAGTTTCGTTTGGAGTTGCTCGAAAATTCATACGAAGACGGATCTTCACCTCCAGAGTCCATAAAGGCGCTTGCAAATGTCTCTCGTACCCTCAGTTTCGCTCGTGGATGCTCGAAAATCCATACGGAGACGGATCTTCAACTCCAGAGTCCATAAAGGAGCTTGGAAATGTCTCGTGTACCTTCAGTTTCGTTCGAGTTGCTCGAAAATTCATACGAAGACGGATCTTCAACTCCAGAGTCCATAAAGGCGCTTGCAAATGTCTCTTGTACCTTCAGTTTCGTTTGGAGTTGCTCGAAAATTCATACGAAGACGGATCTTCAACTCCAGAGTCCATAAAGGCGCTTGCAAATGTCTCTTGTACCTTCAGTTTCGTTTGGAGTTGCTCGAAAATTCATACGAAGACGGATCTTCAACTCCAGAGTCCATAAAGGCGTTTGCAAATGTCTCTTGTACCTTCAGTTTCGTTTGGAGTTGCTCGAAAATTCATACGAAGACGGATCTTCACCTCCAGAGTCCATAAAGGCGCTTGCAATTGTCTCTTGTACCTTCAGTTTCGTTTGGAGTTGCTCGAAAATTCATACGAAGACGGATCTTCACTTCCGGAGTCCATAAAGGCGCTTGCAAATGTCTCTCGTACCCTCAGTTTGGTTCGTGGATGCTCGAAAATTCATACGGAGACGGATCTTCAACTCCAGAGTCCATAACGGCGCTTGCAAACGTCTCTCGTACCCTCAGTTTCGTTCGTGGATGCTCGAAAATTCATACGAAGACGGATCTGCAACTCCAGAGTCCATAACGGCGCTTGCAAACGTCTCTCGTACCCTCAGTTTCGTTCGTGGATGCTCGAAAATTCATACGAAGACGGATCTTCACCTCCAGAGTCCATAAAATCGCTTGCAAATGTTTGTTTTACCCTCAGTTTCGTTCGTGGATGCTCGAAAATTCATACGAAGACGGATCTTCAACTCCAGAGTCCATAAAGGCGCTTGCAAATGTCTCTTGTACCTTCAGTTTCGTTTGTAGATGCTCGAAAATTCATACGAAGACGGATCTTCAACTCCAGAGTCCATAAAGGCGCTTGCAAATGTCTCTTGTACCTTCAGTTCCGTTTGGAGTTGCTCGAAAATTCATACGAAGACGGATCTCCAACTCCAGAGTCCATGAAAGCGCTTGCAAATGTCTCTTGTACCTTCAGTTTCATTTGGAGTTGCTCGAAAATTCATACGAAGACACATATTCAACTCCAGAGTCCATAAAGGCGCTTGCAAATGTCTCTTGTACCTTCAGTTTCGTTTGGAGTTGCTCGAAAATTCATACGAAGACGGATTTCCAACTCCAGAGTCCATAAAGGCGCTTGCAAATGTCTCTCGTACCCTCAGTTTGGTTCGTGGATGCTCGAAAATTCATACGAAGACGGATCTTCAACTTCAGATTCCATAAAATCGTTTGCAAATGTCTCTCGTACCCTCAGTTTCGTTCGTGGATGCTCGAAAATTCATACGAAGACGGATCTTCACCTCCAGAGTCCATAAAGGCGCTTGGAAATGTCTCGTGTACCTTCAGTTTCGTTTGGAGTTGCTCGAAAATTCATACGAAGACGGATCTTCACCTCCAGAGTCCATAAAGGCGCTTGCAAATGTCTCTCGTACCCTCAGTTTCGCTCGTGGATGCTCGAAAATTCATACGGAGACGGATCTTCAACTCCAGAGTCCATAAAGGAGCTTGGAAATGTCTCGTGTACCTTCAGTTCCGTTTGGAGTTGCTCGAAAGTTCATACGAAGACGGATCTTCAACTCCAGAGTCCATAAAGGCGCTTGGAAATGTCTCGTGTACCTTCAGTTTCGTTTGGAGTTGCTCGAAAATTCATACGGAGACGGATCTTCAACTCCAGAGTCCATGAAGGCGCTTGCAAACGTCTCTCGTAGCCTCAGTTTCGTTCGTGGATGCTCGAAAATTCATACGAAGACTGATCTGCAACTCCGGAGTCCATAAAATCGCTTGCAAATGTTTGTTTTACCCTCAGATTCGTTCGTGGATGCTCGAAAATTCATACGAAGACGGATCTTCAACTCCAGAGTCCATAAAATCATTCGCAAATGTCTCTCGTACCCTCAGTTTGGTTTGTAGATGCTCGAAAAATCATACGAAGACGGATCTTCAACTCCAGAGTCCATAAAGGCGCTTGCAAATGTCTCTTGTACCTTGAGTTTCGTTTGGAGTTGCTCGAAAGTTCATACGAAGACGGATTTTCAACTCCAGAGTCCATAAAGGCGCTTGCAAATGTCTCTCGTACCTTCAGTTTCGTTTGGAGTTGCTCGAAAATTCATACGAAGACGGATCTTCACCTCCAGAGTCCATAAAGGCGCTTGCAAATGTCTCTTGTACCTTCAGTTTCGTTTGTCGTTGCTCGAAAATTCATACGAAGACACATCTTCAACTCCAGAGTCCATGAAGGCGCTTGCAAATGTCTGTTGTACCTTCAGTTTCGTTCGTCGTTGCTCGAAAATTCATACGAAGACGGATCTTCAACTCCAGAGTCCATAAAGGCGCTTGCAAATGTCTCTTGTACCTTCAGTTTCGTTTGGAGTTGCTCGAAAATTCATACGAAGACGGATCTTCAACTCCAGAGTCCATAAAGGCGCTTGCAAATGTCTCTTGTACCTTCAGTTTCGTTTGTAGATGCTCGAAAATTCATACGAAGACGGATCTTCAACTCCAGAGTCCATAAAGGCGCTTGCAAATGTCTCTTGTACCTTCAGTTTCGTTTGGAGTTGCTCGAAAATTCATACGAAGACGGATCTTCACCTCCAGAGTCCATAAAGGCGCTTGCAATTGTCTCTTGTACCTTCAGTTTCGTTTGGAGTTGCTCGAAAATTCATACGAAGACGGATCTTCAACTCCAGAGTCCATAAAGGCGCTTGCAAATGTCTCTTGTACCTTCAGTTTCGTTTGGAGTTGCTCGAAAATTCATACGAAGACGGATCTTCAACTCCAGAGTACATAAAGGCGTTTGCAAATGTCTCTTGTACCTTCAGTTTCGTTTGGAGTTGCTCGAAAATTCATACGAAGACGGATCTTCACCTCCAGAGTCCATAAAGGCGCTTGCAATTGTCTCTTGTACCTTCAGTTTCGTTTGGAGTTGCTCGAAAATTCATACGAAGACGGATCTTCACTTCCGGAGTCCATAAAGGCGCTTGCAAATGTCTCTCGTACCCTCAGTTTGGTTCGTGGATGCTCGAAAATTCATACGGAGACGGATCTTCAACTCCAGAGTCCATAACGGCGCTTGCAAACGTCTCTCGTACCCTCAGTTTCGTTCGTGGATGCTCGAAAATTCATACGAAGACGGATCCGCAACTCCAGAGTCCATAACGGCGCTTGCAAACGTCTCTCGTACCCTCAGTTTCGTTCGTGGATGCTCGAAAATTCATACGAAGACGGATTTTCAACTCCAGAGTCCATAAAATCGCTTGCAAATGTTTGTTTTACCCTCAGTTTCGTTCGTGGATGCTCGAAAATTCATACGAAGACGGATCTTCAACTCCAGAGTCCATAAAGGCGCTTGCAAATGTCTCTTGTACCTTCAGTTCCGTTTGGAGTTGCTCGAAAATTCATACGAAGACGGATCTCCAACTCCAGAGTCCATGAAAGCGCTTGCAAATGTCTCTTGTACCTTCAGTTTCATTTGGAGTTGCTCGAAAATTCATACGAAGACACATATTCAACTCCAGAGTCCATAAAGGCGCTTGCAAATGTCTCTTGTACCTTCAGTTTCGTTTGGAGTTGCTCTAAAATTCATACGAAGACGGATTTCCAACTCCAGAGTCCATAAAGGCGCTTGCAAATGTCTCTCGTACCCTCAGTTTGGTTCGTGGATGCTCGAAAATTCATACGAAGACGGATCTTCAACTTCAGATTTCATAAAATCGTTTGCAAATGTCTCTCGTACCCTCAGTTTCGTTCGTGGATGCTCGAAAATTCATACGAAGACGGATCTTCACCTCCAGAGTCCATAAAGGCGCTTGGAAATGTCTCGTGTACCTTCAGTTTCGTTTGGAGTTGCTCGAAAATTCATACGAAGACGGATCTTCACCTCCAGAGTCCATAAAGGCGCTTGCAAATGTCTCTCGTACCCTCAGTTTCGCTCGTGGATGCTCGAAAATTCATACGGAGACGGATCTTCAACTCCAGAGTCCATAAAGGAGCTTGGAAATGTCTCGTGTACCTTCAGTTCCGTTTGGAGTTGCTCGAAAGTTCATACGAAGACGGATCTTCAACTCCAGAGTCCATAAAGGCGCTTGGAAATGTCTCGTGTACCTTCAGTTTCGTTTGGAGTTGCTCGAAAATTCATACGGAGACGGATCTTCAACTCCAGAGTCCATGAAGGCGCTTGCAAACGTCTCTCGTAGCCTCAGTTTCGTTCGTGGATGCTCGAAAATTCATACGAAGACGGATCTGCAACTCCGGAGTCCATAAAATCGCTTGCAAATGTTTGTTTTACCCTCAGATTCGTTCGTGGATGCTCGAAAATTCATACGAAGACGGATCTTCAACTCCAGAGTCCATAAAGGCGCTCACAAATGTCTCTTGTACCTTCAGTTTCGATTGTAGTTGCTCGAAAATTCATACGAAGACGGATCTTCAACTCCAGAGTCCATAAAATCATTCGCAAATGTCTCTCGTACCCTCAGTTTGGTTTGTAGATGCTCGAAAAATCATACGAAGACGGATCTTCAACTCCAGAGTCCATAAAGGCGCTTGCAAATGTCTCTTGTACCTTGAGTTTCGTTTGGAGTTGCTCGAAAATTCATACGAAGACGGATCTTCACCTCCAGAGTCCATGAAGGCGCTTGCAAATGTCTCTTGTACCTTCAGTTTCGTTTGTCGTTGCTCGAAAATTCATACGAAGACACATCTTCAACTCCAGAGTCCATAAAGGCGCTTGCAAATGTCTGTTGTACCTTCAGTTTCGTTCGTCGTTGCTCGAAAATTCATACGAAGACGGATCTTCAACTCCAGAGTCCATAAAGGCGCTTGCAAATGTCTCTTGTACCTTCAGTTTCGTTTGGAGTTGCTCGAAAATTCATACGAGGACGGATCTTCAACTCCAGAGTCCATAAAGGCGCTTGCAAATGTCTCTTGTACCTTCAGTTTCGTTTGTAGATGCTCGAAAATTCATACGAAGACGGATCTTCAACTCCAGAGTCCATAAAGGCGCTTGCAAATGTCTCTTGTACCTTCAGTTTCGTTTGGAGTTGCTCGAAAATTCATACGAAGACGGATCTTCACCTCCAGAGTCCATAAAGGCGCTTGCAATTGTCTCTTGTACCTTCAGTTTCGTTTGGAGTTGCTCGAAAGTTCATACGAAGACGGATCTTCAACTCCAGAGTCCATAAAGGCGCTTGGAAATGTCTCGTGTACCTTCAGTTTCGTTTGGAGTTGCTCGAAAATTCATACGAAGACGGATCTTCACCTCCAGAGTCCATAAAGGCGCTTGCAATTGTCTCTTGTACCTTCAGTTTCGTTTGGAGTTGCTCGAAAATTCATACGAAAACGGATCTTCAACTCCAGAGTCCATAAAGGCGCTTGCAAATGTCTCTTGTACCTTCAGTTTCGTTTGGAGTTGCTCGAAAATTCATACGAAGACGGATCTTCACCTCCAGAGTCCATAAAGGCGCTTGCAAATGTCTCTCGTACCCTCAGTTTGGTTCGTGGATGCTCGAAAATTCATACGGGGACGGATCTTCAACTCCAGAGTCCATAACGGCGCTTGCAATTGTCTCTTGTACCCTCAGTTCCGTTCGTGGATGCTCGAAAATTCATACGAAGACGGATCTTCAACTCCAGAGTCCATAAAGGCGCTTGCAATTGTCTCTTGTACCCTCAGTTTCGTTCGTGGATGCTCGAAAATTCATACGAAGACGGATCTTCAACTCCAGAGTCCATAAAGGCGCTTGCAAATGTCTCTTGTACCTTCAGTTTCGTTTGGAGTTGCTCGAAAATTCATACGAAGACGGATCTTCAACTCCAGAGTCCATAAAGGCGCTTGCAAATGTCTCTTGTACCTTCAGTTTCGTTTGGAGTTGCTCGAAAATTCATACGAAGACGGATCTTCAACTCCAGAGTCCATAAAGGCGCTTGCAAATGTCTCTTGTACCTTCAGTTTCGTTTGTAGATGCTCGAAAATTCATACGAAGACGGATCTTCAACTCCAGAGTCCATGAAGGCGCTTGCAAATGTCTCTTGTACCTTCAGTTTCGTTTGGAGTTGCTCGAAAATTCATACGAAGACGGATCTTCAACTCCAGAGTCCATAAAGCCGCTTGCAAATGTCTCTCGTACCCTCAGTTTGGTTCGTGGATGCTCGAAAATTCATACGAAGACGGATCTGCAACTTCAGATTCCATAAAATCGTTTGCAAATGTCTCTCGTACCCTCAGTTTCGTTCGTGGATGCTCGAAAATTCATACGGAGACGGATCTTCAACTCCAGAGTCCATAAAGCCGTTTGCAAATGTCTCTCGTACCCTCAGTTTCGTTCGTGGATGCTCGAAAATTCATACGAAGACGGATCTGCAACTCCAGAGTCCATAAAATCGCTTGCAAATGTTTGTTTCACCCTCAGTTTCGTTCGTGGATGCTCGAAAATTCATACGAAGACGGATCTTCACCTCCAGAGTCCATGAAGGCGCTTGCAAATGTCTCTTGTACCTTCAGTTTCGTTTGGAGTTGCTCGAAAGTTCATACGAAGACGGATCTTCAACTCCAGAGGCCATAAAGGCGCTTGCAAATGTCTCTTGTACCTGCAGTTTCGTTTGGAGTTGCTCGAAAATTCATACGAAGACGGATCTTCACCTCCAGAGTCCATAAAGGCGCTCGCAAACGTCTCTCGTACCCTCAGTTTCGTTCGTGGATGCTCGAAAATTCATACGAAGACGGATCTGCAACTCCAGAGTCCATAAAATCGCTTGCAAATGTTTGTTTCACCCTCAGTTTCGTTCGTGGATGCTCGAAAATTCATACGAAGACGGATCTTCAACTCCAGAGTCCATAAAGGCGCTCGCAAATGTCTCTTGTACCTTCAGTTTCGTTTGTAGTTGCTCGAAAATTCATACGAAGACGGATCTTCAACTCCAGAGTCCATGAAGGCGCTTGCAAATGTCTCTTGTACCTTCAGTTTCGTTTGGAGTTGCTCGAAAGTTCATACGAAGACGGATCTTCAACTCCAGAGTCCATAAAGGCGCTTGCAAATGTCTCTCGTACCTTCAGTTTCATTTGGAGTTGCTCGACAATTCATACGAAGACGGATCTCCAACTCCAGAGTCCATGAAGGCGCTTGCAAATGTCTCTTGTACCTTCAGTTTCGTTTGTAGATGCTCGAAAATTCATACGAAGACGGATCTTCAACTCCAGAGTCCATAAAGGCGCTTGCAAATGTCTCTTGTACCTTCAGTTTCGTTTGGAGTTGCTCGAAAATTCATACGAAGACGGATCTTCACCTCCAGAGTCCATAAAGGCGCTTGCAAATGTCTCTCGTACCATCAGTTTGGTTCGTGGATGCTCGAAAATTCATACGGGGACGGATCTTCAACTCCAGAGTCCATAACGGCGCTTGCAAACGTCTCTCGTACCCTCAGTTTCGTTCGTGGATGCTCGAAAATTCATACGAAGACGGGTCTTCAACTCCAGAGTCCATGAAGGCGCTTGCAATTGTCTCTTGTACCCTCAGTTTCGTTCGTGGATGCTCGAAAATTCATACGAAGACGGATCTGCAACTCCAGAGTCCATAAAATCGTTTGCAAATGTTTGTTTTACCCTCAGTTTCGTTCGTGGATGCTCGAAAATTCATACGAAGACGGATCTTCAACTCCAGAGTCCATAAAGGCGCTTGCAAATGTCTCTTGTACCTTCAGTTTCGTTTGGAGTTGCTCGAAAATTCATACGAAGACGGATCTTCAACTCCAGAGTCCATAAAGGCGCTTGCAAATGTCTCTTGTACCTTCAGTTTCGTTTGGAGTTGCTCGAAAATTCATACGAAGACGGATCTTCAACTCCAGAGTCCATAAAGGCGCTTGCAAATGTCTCTTGTACCTTCAGTTTCGTTTGTAGATGCTCGAAAATTCATACGAAGACGGATCTTCAACTCCAGAGTCCATGAAGGCGCTTGCAAATGTCTCTTGTACCTTCAGTTTCGTTTGGAGTTGCTCGAAAATTCATACGAAGACGGATCTGCAACGTCAGATTCCATAAAATCGTTCGCAAATGTCTCTCGTACCCTCAGTTTCGTTCGTGGATGCTCGAAAATTCATACGAAGACGGATCTTCACCTCCAGAGTCCATGAAGGCGCTTGCAAATGTCTCTTGTACCTTCGGTTTCGTTTGGAGTTGCTCGAAAGTTCATACGAAGACGGATCTTCAACTCCGGAGGCCATAGAGGCGCTTGCAAATGTCTCTTGTACCTGCAGTATCGTTTGGAGTTGCTCGAAAATTCATACGAAGGCGGATCTTCACCTCCAGAGTCCATAAAGGCGCTTGCAAATGTCTCTCGTACCCTCAGTTTGGTTCGTGGATGCTCGAAAATTCATACGGAGACGGATCTGCAACTCCAGAGTCCATAAAGGCGCTCGCAAACGTCTCTCGTACCCTCAGTTTCGTTCGTGGATGCTCGAAAATTCATACGAAGACGGATCTGCAACTCCAGAGTCCTTAAAATCGCTTGCAAATGTTTGTTTTACCCTCAGTTTCGTTCGTGGATGCTCGAAAATTCATACGAAGACGGATCTTCAACTCCAGAGTCCATAAAGGCACTCGCAAATGTCTCTTGTACCTTCAGTTTCGTTTGTAGTTGCTCAAAAATTCATACGAAGACGGATCTTCAACTCCAGAGTCCATAAAGGCGCTTGCAAATGTCTCTTGTACCTTCAGTTTCGTTTGTAGTTGCTCGAAAATTCATACGAAGACGGATCTTCAACTCCAGAGTCCATAAAATCATTCGCAAATGTCTCTCGTACCCTCAGTTTGGTTTGTAGATGCTCGAAAATTCATACGAAGACAGATCTTCAACTCCAGAGTCCATAAAGGCGCTTGCAAATGTCTCTTGTACCTTCAGTTTTGTTTGGAGTTGCTCGAAAGTTCATACGAAGACGGATCTTCAACTCCAGAGTCCATAAAGGCGCTTGCAAATGTCTCTTGTACCTTCAGTTTCGTTCGTCGTTGCTCGAAAATTCATACGAAGACACATCGTCAACTCCAGAGTCCATAAAGGCGCTTGCAAATGTCTCTTGTACCTTCAGTTTCGTTTGGAGTTGCTCGAAAATTCATACGAAGACACATCTTCAACTCCAGAGTCCATAAAGGCGCTTGCAAATGTCTCTTGTACCTTCAGTTTCGTTTGGAGTTGCTCGAAAATTCATACGAAGACGGATCTTCAACTCCAGAGTCCATAAAGGCGCTTGCAAATGTCTCTCGTACCTTCAGTTTCGTTTGGAGTTGCTCGAAAATTCATACGAAGACGGATCTTCACCTCCAGAGTCCATAAAGGCGCTTGCAAATGTCTCTCGTACCTTCAGTTTCGTTCGTGGATGCTCGAAAATTCATACGAAGACGGATCTTCAACTCCAGAGTCCATGAAGGCGCTTGCAATTGTCTCTCGTACCCTCAGTTTCGTTCGTGGATGCTCGAAAATTCATACGAAGACGGATCTGCAACTCCAGGGTACATAAAATCGCTTGCAAATGTTTGTTTTACCCTCAGTTTCGTTCGTCGTTGCTCGAAAATTCATACGAAGACGGATCTTCAACTCCAGAGTCCATAAAGGCGCTTGCAAATGTCTCTTGTACCTTCAGTTTCGTTTGTAGATGCTCGAAAATCCATACGAAGACGGATCTTCAACTCCAGAGTCCATAAAGGCGCTTGCAAATGTCTCTTGTACCTTCAGTTCCGTTTGGAGTTGCTCGAAAATTCATACGAAGACGGATCTTCAACTCCAGAGTCCATAAAGGCGCTTGCAAATGTCTCTTGTACCTTCAGTTTCGTTTGTCGTTGCTCGAAAATTCATGCGAAGACACATCTTCAACTCCAAAGTCCATAAAGGCGCTTGCAAATGTCTGTTGTACCTTCAGTTTCGTTCGTCGTTGCTCGAAAATTCATACGAAGACACATCTTCAACTCCAGAGTCCATAAAGGCGCTTGCAAATGTCTCTTGTACCTTCAGTTTCGTTTGGAGTTGCTCGAAAATTCATACGAAGACGGATCTTCAACTCCAGAGTCCATAAAGGCGCTTGCAAATGTCTCTTGTACCTTCAGTTCCGTTTGGAGTTGCTCGAAAATTCATACGAAGACGGATCTTCAACTCCAGAGTCCATAAAGGCGCTTGCAAATGTCTCTTGTACCTTCAGTTTCGTTTGTCGTTGCTCGAAAATTCATGCGAAGACACATCTTCAACTCCAAAGTCCATAAAGGCGCTTGCAAATGTCTGTTGTACCTTCAGTTTCGTTCGTCGTTGCTCGAAAATTCATACGAAGACACATCTTCAACTCCAGAGTCCATAAAGGTGCTTGCAAATGTCTCTTGTACCTTCAGTTTCGTTTGGAGTTGCTCGAAAATTCATACGAAGACACATCTTCAACTCCAGAGTCCATAAAGGCGCTTGCAAATGTCTCTTGTACCTTCAGTTTCGTTTGTCGTTGCTCGAAAATTCATGCGAAGACACATCTTTAACTCCAAAGTCCATAAAGGCGCTTGCAAATGTCTGTTGTACCTTCAGTTTCGTTCGTCGTTGCTCGAAAATTCATACGAAGACACATCTTCAACTCCAGAGTCCATAAAGGCGCTTGCAAATGTCTCTTGTACCTTCAGTTTCGTTTGGAGTTGCTCGAAAATTCATACGAAGACACATCTTCAACTCCAGAGTCCATAAAGGCGCTTGCAAATGTCTCTTGTACCTTCAGTTTCGTTTGGAGTTGCTCGAAAATTCATACGAAGACGGATCTTCACCTCCAGAGTCCATAAAGGCGCTTGCAAATGTCTCTCGTACCCTCAGTTTGGTTCGTGGATGCTCGAAAATTCATACGGAGACGGATCTTCAACTCCAGAGTCCGTAAAGGCGCTTGCATACGTCTCTCGTACCCTCAGTTTCGTTCGTGGATGTTCGAAAATTCATACGAAGACGGATCTTCAACTCCAGAGTCCATAAAGGCGCTTGCAAATGTCTCTTGTACCTTTAGTTTCGATTGTAGTTGCTCGAAAATTCATACGAAGACGGATCTTCAACTCCAGAGTCCATGAAATCATTCGCAAATGTCTCTCGTACCCTCAGTTTGGTTTGTAGATGCTCGAAAATTCATACGAAGACGGATCTTCAACTCCAGAGTCCATAAAGGCGCTTGCAAATGTCTCTTGTACCTTCAGTTTCGTTTGGAGTTGCTCGAAAATTCATACGAAGACGGATCTTCACCTCCAGAGTCCATAAAGGCGCTTGCAAATGTCTCTCGTACCCTCAGTTTGGTTCGTGGATGCTCGAAAATTCATACGAAGACGGATCTTCAACTCCAGAGTCCATAAAGGCGCTTGCAAATGTCTCTCGTACCCTCAGTTTCGCTCGTGGATGCTCGAAAATTCATACGAAGACGGATCTTCACCTCCAGAGTCCATAAAGGCGCTTGCAAATGTCTCTCGTACCCTCAGTTTGGTTCGTGGATGCTCGAAAATTCATACGAAGACGGATCTTCAACTCCAGAGTCCATAAAGGCGCTTGCAAATGTCTCTTGTACCTTCAGTTTCGTTTGGAGTTGCTCGAAAATTCATACGAAGACGGATCTTCACCTCCAGAGTCCATGAAGGCGCTTGCAAATGTCTCTTGTACCTTCAGTTTCGTTTGTCGTTGCTCGAAAATTCATACGAAGACACATCTTCAACTCCAGAGTCCATAAAGGCGCTTGCAAATGTCTGTTGTACCTTCAGTTTCGTTCGTCGTTGCTCGAAAATTCATACGAAGACGATTCTTCAACTCCAGAGTCCATAAAGGCGCTTGCAAATGTCTCTTGTACCTTCAGTTTCGTTTGGAGTTGCTCGAAATCTCATACGAAAACGGATCTTCAACTCCAGAGTCCATAAAGGCGCTTGCAAATGTCTCTTGTACCTTCAGTTTCGTTTGTAGATGCTCGAAAATTCATACGAAGACGGATCTTCAACTCCAGAGTCCATAAAGGCGCTTGCAAATGTCTCTTGTACCTTCAGTTTCGTTTGGAGTTGCTCGAAAATTCATACGAAAACGGATCTTCAACTCCAGAGTCCATAAAGGCGCTTGCAAATGTCTCTTGTACCTTCAGTTTCGTTTGTAGATGCTCGAAAATTCATACGAAGACGGATCTTCACCTCCAGAGTCCATGAAGGCGCTTGCAAATGTCTCTTGTACCTTCAGTTTCGTTTGTCGTTGCTCGAAAATGCATACGAAGACACATCTTCAACTCCAGAGTCCATAAAGGCGCTTGCAAATGTCTGTTGTACCTTCAGTTTCGTTCGTCGTTGCTCGAAAATTCATACGAAGACACATCTTCAACTCCAGAGTCCATAAAGGCGCTTGCAAATGTCTCTTGTACCTTCAGTTTCGTTTGGAGTTGCTCGAAAATTCATACGAAAACGGATCTTCAACTCCAGAGTCCATAAAGGCGCTTGCAAATGTCTCTTGTACCTTCAGTTTCGTTTGTAGATGCTCGAAAATTCATACGAAGACGGATCTTCAACTCCAGAGTCCATGAAGGCGCTTGCAAATGTCTCTTGTACCTTCAGTTTCGTTTGGAGTTGCTCGAAAGTTCATACGAAGACGGATCTTCACCTCCAGAGTCCATAAAGGCGCTTGCAAATGTCTCTCGTACCCTCAGTTTGGTTCGTGGATGCTCGAAAATTCATACGGGGACGGATCTTCAACTCCAGAGTCCATATAGGCGCTTGCATTTGTCTCTTGTACCCTCAGTTTCGTTCGTGGATGCTCGAAAATTCATACGAAGACGGATCTGCAACTCCAGAGTCCATAAAATCGCTTGCAAATGTTTGTTTTACCCTGAGTTTCGTTCGTGGATGCTCGAAAATTCATACGAAGACGGATCTTCAACTCCAGAGTCCATAAAGGCGCTTGCGAATGTCTCTTGTACCTTCAGTTTCGTTTGGAGTTGCTCGAAAATTCATACGAAGACGGATCTTCACCTCCAGAGTCCATAAAGGCGCTTGCAAATGTCTCTCGTACCCTCAGTTTGGTTCGTGGATGCTCGAAAATTCATACGGAGACGGATCTTCAACTCCAGAGTCCGTAAAGGCGCTTGCATACGTCTCTCGTACCCTCAGTTTCGTTCGTGGATGTTCGAAAATTCATACGAAGACGGATCTTCAACTCCAGAGTCCATAAAGGCGCTTGCAAATGTCTCTTGTACCTTTAGTTTCGATTGTAGTTGCTCGAAAATTCATACGAAGACGGATCTTCAACTCCAGAGTCCATGAAATCATTCGCAAATGTCTCTCGTACCCTCAGTTTGGTTTGTAGATGCTCGAAAATTCATACGAAGACGGATCTTCAACTCCAGAGTCCATAAAGGCGCTTGCAAATGTCTCTTGTACCTTCAGTTTCGTTTGGAGTTGCTCGAAAATTCATACGAAGACGGATCTTCACCTCCAGAGTCCATAAAGGCGCTTGCAAATGTCTCTCGTACCCTCAGTTTGGTTCGTGGATGCTCGAAAATTCATACGAAGACGGATCTTCAACTCCAGAGTCCATAAAGGCGCTTGCAAATGTCTCTCGTACCCTCAGTTTCGCTCGTGGATGCTCGAAAATTCATACGAAGACGGATCTTCACCTCCAGAGTCCATAAAGGCGCTTGCAAATGTCTCTCGTACCCTCAGTTTGGTTCGTGGATGCTCGAAAATTCATACGAAGACGGATCTTCAACTCCAGAGTCCATAAAGGCGCTTGCAAATGTCTCTTGTACCTTCAGTTTCGTTTGGAGTTGCTCGAAAATTCATACGAAGACGGATCTTCACCTCCAGAGTCCATGAAGGCGCTTGCAAATGTCTCTTGTACCTTCAGTTTCGTTTGTCGTTGCTCGAAAATTCATACGAAGACACATCTTCAACTCCAGAGTCCATAAAGGCGCTTGCAAATGTCTGTTGTACCTTCAGTTTCGTTCGTCGTTGCTCGAAAATTCATACGAAGACGATTCTTCAACTCCAGAGTCCATAAAGGCGCTTGCAAATGTCTCTTGTACCTTCAGTTTCGTTTGGAGTTGCTCGAAATCTCATACGAAAACGGATCTTCAACTCCAGAGTCCATAAAGGCGCTTGCAAATGTCTCTTGTACCTTCAGTTTCGTTTGTAGATGCTCGAAAATTCATACGAAGACGGATCTTCAACTCCAGAGTCCATAAAGGCGCTTGCAAATGTCTCTTGTACCTTCAGTTTCGTTTGGAGTTGCTCGAAAATTCATACGAAAACGGATCTTCAACTCCAGAGTCCATAAAGGCGCTTGCAAATGTCTCTTGTACCTTCAGTTTCGTTTGTAGATGCTCGAAAATTCATACGAAGACGGATCTTCACCTCCAGAGTCCATGAAGGCGCTTGCAAATGTCTCTTGTACCTTCAGTTTCGTTTGTCGTTGCTCGAAAATGCATACGAAGACACATCTTCAACTCCAGAGTCCATAAAGGCGCTTGCAAATGTCTGTTGTACCTTCAGTTTCGTTCGTCGTTGCTCGAAAATTCATACGAAGACACATCTTCAACTCCAGAGTCCATAAAGGCGCTTGCAAATGTCTCTTGTACCTTCAGTTTCGTTTGGAGTTGCTCGAAAATTCATACGAAAACGGATCTTCAACTCCAGAGTCCATAAAGGCGCTTGCAAATGTCTCTTGTACCTTCAGTTTCGTTTGTAGATGCTCGAAAATTCATACGAAGACGGATCTTCAACTCCAGAGTCCATGAAGGCGCTTGCAAATGTCTCTTGTACCTTCAGTTTCGTTTGGAGTTGCTCGAAAGTTCATACGAAGACGGATCTTCACCTCCAGAGTCCATAAAGGCGCTTGCAAATGTCTCTCGTACCCTCAGTTTGGTTCGTGGATGCTCGAAAATTCATACGGGGACGGATCTTCAACTCCAGAGTCCATATAGGCGCTTGCAATTGTCTCTTGTACCCTCAGTTTCGTTCGTGGATGCTCGAAAATTCATACGAAGACGGATCTGCAACTCCAGAGTCCATAAAATCGCTTGCAAATGTTTGTTTTACCCTGAGTTTCGTTCGTGGATGCTCGAAAATTCATACGAAGACGGATCTTCAACTCCAGAGTCCATAAAGGCGCTTGCGAATGTCTCTTGTACCTTCAGTTTCGTTTGGAGTTGCTCGAAAATTCATACGAAGACGGATCTTCAACTCCAGAGTCCATAAAGGCGCTTGCAAATGTCTCTTGTACCTTCAGTTCCGTTTGGAGTTGCTCGAAAATTCATACGAAGACGGATCTTCAACTCCAGAGTCCATAAAGGCGCTTGCAAATGTCTCATGTACCTTCAGTTTCGTTTGTCGTTGCTCGAAAATTCATGCGAAGACACATCTTCAACTCCAAAGTCCATAAAGGCGCTTGCAAATGTCTGTTGTACCTTCAGTTTCGTTCGTCGTTGCTCGAAAATTCATACGAAGACACATCTTCAACTCCAGAGTCCATAAAGGCGCTTGCAAATGTCTCTTGTACCTTCAGTTTCGTTTGGAGTTGCTCGAAAATTCATACGAAGACACATCTTCAACTCCAGAGTCCATAAAGGCGCTTGCAAATGTCTCTTGTACCTTCAGTTTCGTTTGGAGTTGCTCGAAAATTCATACGAAGACGGATCTTCACCTCCAGAGTCCATAAAGGCGCTTGCAAATGTCTCTTGTACCTTCAGTTTCGTTTGTCGTTGCTCGAAAATTCATGCGGAGACACATCTTCAACTCCAAAGTCCATAAAGGCGCTTGCAAATGTCTGTTGTACCTTCAGTTTCGTTCGTCGTTGCTCGAAAATTCATACGAAGACACATCTTCAACTCCAGAGTCCATAAAGGCGCTTGCAAATGTCTCTTGTACCTTCAGTTTCGTTTGGAGTTGCTCGAAAATTCATACGAAGACACATCTTCAACTCCAGAGTCCATAAAGGCGCTTGCAAATGTCTCTTGTACCTTCAGTTTCGTTTGGAGTTGCTCGAAAATTCATACGAAGACGGATCTTCACCTCCAGAGTCCATAAAGGCGCTTGCAAATGTCTCTCGTACCCTCAGTTTGGTTCGTGGATGCTCGAAAATTCATACGAAGACGGATCTTCAACTCCAGAGTCCATAAAGGCGCTTGCAAATGTCTCTTGTACCTTTAGTTTCGATTGTAGTTGCTCGAAAATTCATACGAAGACGGATCTTCAACTCCAGAGTCCATGAAATCATTCGCAAATGTCTCTCGTACCCTCAGTTTGGTTTGTAGATGCTCGAAAATTCATACGAAGACGGATCTTCAACTCCAGAGTCCATAAAGGCGCTTGCAAATGTCTCTTGTACCTTCAGTTTCGTTTGGAGTTGCTCGAAAATTCATACGAAGACGGATCTTCACCTCCAGAGTCCATAAAGGCGCTTGCAAATGTCTCTCGTACCCTCAGTTTGGTTCGTGGATGCTCGAAAATTCATACGAAGACGGATCTTCAACTCCAGAGTCCATGAAGGCGCTTGCAAATGTCTCTCGTACCCTCAGTTTCGCTCGTGGATGCTCGAAAATTCATACGAAGACGGATCTGCAACTCCGGAGTCCATAAAATCGCTTGCAAATGTTTGTTTTACCCTCAGTTTCGTTCGTGGATGCTCGAAAATTCATACGAAGACGGATCTTCAACTCCAGAGTCCATAAAGGCGCTCGCAAATGTCTCTTGTACCCTCAGTTTCGTTCGTGGATGCTCGAAAATTCATACGAAGACGGATCTTCAACTCCAGAGTCCATAAAGGCGCTTGCAAATGTCTCTTGTACCTTTAGTTTCGATTGTAGTTGCTCGAAAATTCATACGAAGACGGATCTTCAACTCCAGAGTCCATGAAATCATTCGCAAATGTCTCTCGTACCCTCAGTTTGGTTTGTAGATGCTCGAAAATTCATACGAAGACGGATCTTCAACTCCAGAGTCCATAAAGGCGCTTGCAAATGTCTCTTGTACCTTCAGTTTCGTTTGGAGTTGCTCGAAAATTCATACGAAGACGGATCTTCACCTCCAGAGTCCATAAAGGCGCTTGCAAATGTCTCTCGTACCCTCAGTTTGGTTCGTGGATGCTCGAAAATTCATACGAAGACGGATCTTCAACTCCAGAGTCCATAAAGGCGCTTGCAAATGTCTCTCGTACCCTCAGTTTCGCTCGTGGATGCTCGAAAATTCATACGAAGACGGATCTGCAACTCCGGAGTCCATAAAATCGCTTGCAAATGTTTGTTTTACCCTCAGTTTCGTTCGTGGATGCTCGAAAATTCATACGAAGACGGATCTTCAACTCCAGAGTCCATAAAGGCGCTCGCAAATGTCTCTTGTACCTTCAGTTTCGTTTGGAGTTGCTCGAAAATTCATACGAAGACGGATCTTCACCTCCAGAGTCCATAAAGGCGCTTGCAAATGTCTCTCGTACCCTCAGTATGGTTCGTGGATGCTCGAAAATTCATACGAAGACGGATCTTCAACTCCAGAGTCCATAAAATCATTCACAAATGTCTCTCGTACCCTCAGTTTGGTTTGTAGATGCTCGAAAAATCATACGAAGACGGATCTTCAACTCCAGAGTCCATAAAGGCGCTTGCAAATGTCTCTTGTACCTTCAGTTTCGTTTGGAGTTGCTCGAAAGTTCATACGAAGACGGATTTTCAACTCCAGAGTCCATAAAGGCGCTTGCAAATGTCTCTCGTACCTTCAGTTTCGTTCGGAGTTGCTCGAAAATTCATACGAAGACGGATCTTCACCTCCAGAGTCCATGAAGGCGCTTGCAAATGTCTCTTGTACCTTCAGTTTCGTTTGTCGTTGCTCGAAAATTCATACGAAGACGATTCTTCAACTCCAGAGTCCATAAAGGCGCTTGCAAATGTCTGTTGTACCTTCAGTTTCGTTCGTCGTTGCTCGAAAATTCATACGAAGACGATTCTTCAACTCCAGAGTCCATAAAGGCGCTTGCAAATGTCTCTTGTACCTTCAGTTTCGTTTGGAGTTGCTCGAAAATTCATACGAAAACGGATCTTCAACTCCAGAGTCCATAAAGGCGCTTGCAAATGTCTCTTGTACCTTCAGTTTCGTTTGTAGATGCTCGAAAATTCATACGAAGACGGATCTTCAACTCCAGAGTCCATTAAGGCGCTTGCAAATGTCTCTTGTACCTTCAGTTTCGTTTGGAGTTGCTCGAAAATTCATACGAAGACGGATCTTCACCTCCAGAGTCCATAAAGGCGCTTGCAAATGTCTCTCGTACCCTCAGTTTGGTTCGTGGATGCTCGAAAATTCATACGGGGACGGATCTTCAACTCCAGAGTCCATAACGGCGCTTGCAAGCGTCTCTCGTACTCTCAGTTTCGTTCGTGGATGCTCGAAAATTCATACGAAGACGGATCTTCAACTCCAGAGTCCATAAAGGCGCTTGCAATTGTCTCTTGTACCTTCAGTTTCGTTTGTAGATGCTCGAAAATTCATACAAAGATGGATCTTCAACTCCAGAGTCCATAAAGGCGCTTGCAAATGTCTCTCGTACCTTCAGTTTCGTTTGGAGTTGCTCGAAAATTCATACGAAGACGGATCTTCACCTCCAGAGTCCATGAAGGCGCTTGCAAATGTCTCTTGTACCTTCAGTTTCGTTTGTCGTTGCTCGAAAATGCATACGAAGACACATCTTCAACTCCAGAGTCCATAAAGGCGCTTGCAAATGTCTGTTGTACCTTCAGTTTCGTTCGTCGTTGCTCGAAAATTCATACGAAGACACATCTTCAACTCCAGAGTCCATAAAGGCGCTTGCAAATGTCTCTTGTACCTTCAGTTTCGTTTGGAGTTGCTCGAAAATTCATACGAAGACGGATCTTCAACTCCAGAGTCCATAAAGGCGCTTGCAAATGTCTCTTGTACCTTCAGTTTCGTTTGGAGTTGCTCGAAAGTTCATACGAAGACGGATCTTCACCTCCAGAGTCCATAAAGGCGTTTGCAAATGTCTCTCGTACCCTCAGTTTGGTTCGTGGATGCTCGAAAATTCATACGGGGACGGATCTTCAACTCCAGAGTCCATAAAGGCGCTTGCAATTGTCTCTTGTACCCTCAGTTTCGTTCGTGGATGCTCGAAAATTCATACGAAGACGGATCTGCAACTCCAGAGTCCATAAAATCGCTTGCAAATGTTTGTTTTACCCTGAGTTTCGTTCGTGGATGCTCGAAAATTCATACGAAGACGGATCTTCAACTCCAGAGTCCATAAAGGCGCTTGCGAATGTCTCTTGTACCTTCAGTTTCGTTTGGAGTTGCTCGAAAATTCATACGAAGACGGATCTTCAACTCCAGAGTCCATAAAGGCGCTTGCAAATGTCTCTTGTACCTTCAGTTTCGTTTGGAGTTGCTCGAAAATTCATACGAAGACGGATCTTCAACTCCAGAGTCCATAAAGGCGCTTGCAAATGTCTCTTGTACCTTCAGTTTCGTTTGTAGATGCTCGAAAATTCGTATGAAGACGGATCTTCAACTCCAGAGTCCATGAAGGCGCTTGCAAATGTCTCTTGTACCTTCAGTTTCGTTTGGAGTTGCTCGAAAATTCATACGAAGACGGATCTGCAACTTCAGATTCCATGAAATCGTTTGCAAATGTCTCTCGTACCCTCAGTTTCGTTCGTGGATGCTCGAAAATTCATACGGAGACGGATCTTCAACTCCAGAGTCCATAAAGCCGCTTGCAAATGTCTCTCGTACCCTCAGTTTGGTTCGTGGATGCTCGAAAATTCATACGAAGACGGATCTGCAACTCCAGAGTCCATAAAATCGCTTGCAAATGTTTGTTTCACCCTCAGTTTCGTTCGTGGATGCTCGAAAATTCATACGAAGACGGATCTTCACCTCCAGAGTCCATGAAGGCGCTTGCAAATGTCTCTTGTACCTTCAGTTTCGTTTGGAGTTGCTCGAAAGTTCATACGAAGACGGATCTTCACCTCCAGAGTCCATGAAGGCGCTTGCAAATGTCTCTTGTACCTTCAGTTTCGTTTGTCGTTGCTCAAAAATTCATACGAAGACACATCTTCAACTCCAGAGTCCATAAAGGCGCTTGCAAATGTCTGTTGTACCTTCAGTTTCGTTCGTCGTTGCTCGAAAATTCATACGAAGACGATTCTTCAACTCCAGAGTCCATAAAGGCGCTTGCAAATGTCTCTTGTACCTTCAGTTTCGTTTGGAGTTGCTCGAAAATTCATACGAAAACGGATCTTCAACTCCAGAGTCCATAAAGGCGCTTGCAAATGTCTCTTGTACCTTCAGTTTCGTTTGTAGATGCTCGAAAATTCATACGAAGACGGATCTTCAACTCCAGAGTCCATAAAGGCGCTTGCAAATGTCTCTTGTACCTTCAGTTTCGTTTGGAGTTGCTCGAAAATTCATACGAAGACGGATCTTCACCTCCAGAGTCCATAAAGGCGCTTGCAAATGTCTCTCGTACCCTCAGTTTGGTTCGTGGATGCTCGAAAATTCATACGGGGACGGATCTTCAACTCCAGAGTCCATAACGGCGCTTGCAAGCGTCTCTCGTACCCTCAGTTTCGTTCGTGGATGCTCGAAAATTCATACGAAGACGGATCTTCAACTCCAGAGTCCATAAAGGCGCTTGCAATTGTCTCTTGTACCTTCAGTTTCGTTTGTAGATGCTCGAAAATTCATACAAAGACGGATCTTCAACTCCAGAGTCCATAAAGGCGCTTGCAAATGTCTCTCGTACCTTCAGTTTCGTTTGAAGTTGCTCGAAAATTCATACGAAGACGGATCTTCACCTCCAGAGTCCATGAAGGCGCTTGCAAATGTCTCTTGTACCTTCAGTTTCGTTTGGAGTTGCTCGAAAGTTCATACGAAGACGGATCTTCACCTCCAGAGTCCATAAAGGCGCTTGCAAATGTCTCTCGTACCCTCAGTTTGGTTCGTGGATGCTCGAAAATTCATACGGGGACGGATCTTCAACTCCAGAGTCCATAAAGGCGCTTGCAATTGTCTCTTGTACCCTCAGTTTCGTTCGTGGATGCTCGAAAATTCATACGAAGACGGATCTGCAACTCCAGAGTCCATAAAATCGCTTGCAAATGTTTGTTTTACCCTGAGTCTCGTTCGTGGATGCTCGAAAATTCATACGAAGACGGATCTTCAACTCCAGAGTCCATAAAGGCGCTTGCGAATGTCTCTTGTACCTTCAGTTTCGTTTGGAGTTGCTCGAAAATTCATACGAAGACGGATCTTCAACTCCAGAGTCCATAAAGGCGCTTGCAAATGTCTCTTGTACCTTCAGTTCCGTTTGGAGTTGCTCGAAAATTCATACGAAGACGGATCTTCAACTCCAGAGTCCATAAAGGCGCTTGCAAATGTCTCTTGTACCTTCAGTTTCGTTTGTCGTTGCTCGAAAATTCATGCGAAGACACATCTTCAACTCCAAAGTCCATAAAGGCGCTTGCAAATGTCTGTTGTACCTTCAGTTTCGTTCGTCGTTGCTCGAAAATTCATACGAAGACACATCTTCAACTCCAGAGTCCATAAAGGCGCTTGCAAATGTCTCTTGTACCTTCAGTTTCGTTTGGAGTTGCTCGAAAATTCATACGAAGACACATCTTCAACTCCAGAGTCCATAAAGGCGCTTGCAAATGTCTCTTGTACCTTCAGTTTCGTTTGGAGTTGCTCGAAAATTCAAACGAAGACGGATCTTCACCTCCAGAGTCCATAAAGGCGCTTGCAAATGTCTCTTGTACCTTCAGTTTCGTTTGTCGTTGCTCGAAAATTCATGCGAAGACACATCTTCAACTCCAAAGTCCATAAAGGCGCTTGCAAATGTCTGTTGTACCTTCAGTTTCGTTCGTCGTTGCTCGAAAATTCATACGAAGACACATCTTCAACTCCAGAGTCCATAAAGGCGCTTGCAAATGTCTCTTGTACCTTCAGTTTCGTTTGGAGTTGCTCGAAAATTCATACGAAGACACATCTTCAACTCCAGAGTCCATAAAGGCGCTTGCAAATGTCTCTTGTACCTTCAGTTTCGTTTGGAGTTGCTCGAAAATTCATACGAAGACGGATCTTTACCTCCAGAGTCCGTAAAGGCGCTTGCATACGTCTCTCGTACCCTCAGTTTCGTTCGTGGATGCTCGAAAATTCATACGAAGACGGATCTTCAACTCCAGAGTCCATAAAGGCGCTTGCAAATGTCTCTTGTACCTTTAGTTTCGATTGTAGTTGCTCGAAAATTCATACGAAGACGGATCTTCAACTCCAGAGTCCATGAAATCATTCGCAAATGTCTCTCGTACCCTCAGTTTGGTTTGTAGATGCTCGAAAATTCATACGAAGACGGATCTTCAACTCCAGAGTTCATAAAGGCGCTTGCAAATGTCTCTTGTACCTTCAGTTTCGTTTGGAGTTGCTCGAAAATTCATACGAAGACGGATCTTCACCTCCAGAGTCCATAAAGGCGCTTGCAAATGTCTCTCGTACCCTCAGTTTGGTTCGTGGATGCTCGAAAATTCATACGAAGACGAATCTTCAACTCCAGAGTCCATAAAGGCGCTTGCAAATGTCTCTCGTACCCTCAGTTTCGCTGGTGGATGCTCGAAAATTCATACGAAGACGGATCTGCAACTCCGGAGTCCATAAAATCGCTTGCAAATGTTTGTTTTACCCTCAGTTTCGTTCGTGGATGCTCGAAAATTCATACGAAGACGGATCTTCAACTCCAGAGTCCATAAAGGCGCTCGCAAATGTCTCTTGTACCTTCAGTTTCGTTTGGAGTTGCTCGAAAATTCATACGAAGACGGATCTTCACCTCCAGAGTCCATAAAGGCGCTTGCAAATGTCTCTCGTACCCTCAGTTTGGTTCGTGGATGCTCGAAAATTCATACGAAGACGGATCTTCAACTCCAGAGTCCATAAAATCATTCGCAAATGTCTCTCGTACCCTCAGTTTGGTTTGTAGATGCTCGAAAAATCATACGAAGACGGATCTTCAACTCCAGAGTCCATAAAGGCGCTTGCAAATGTCTCTTGTACCTTCAGTTTCGTTTGGAGTTGCTCGAAAGTTCATACGAAGACGGATTTTCAACTCCAGAGTCCATAAAGGCGCTTGCAAATGTCTCTCGTACCTTCAGTTTCGTTTGGAGTTGCTCGAAAATTCATACGAAGACGGATCTTCACCTCCAGAGTCCATGGAGGCGCTTGCAAATGTCTCTTGTACCTTCAGTTTCGTTTGTCGTTGCTCGAAAATTCATACGAAGACACATCTTCAACTCCAGAGTCCATAAAGGCGCTTGCAAATGTCTGTTGTACCTTCAGTTTCGTTCGTCGTTGCTCGAAAATTCATACGAAGACGATTCTTCAACTCCAGAGTCCATAAAGGCGCTTGCAAATGTCTCTTGTACCTTCAGTTTCGTTTGGAGTTGCTCGAAAATTCATACGAAAACGGATCTTTAACTCCAGAGTCCATAAAGGCGCTTGCAAATGTCTCTTGTACCTTCAGTTTCGTTTGTAGATGCTCGAAAATTCATACGAAGACGGATCTTCAACTCCAGAGTCCATAAAGGCGCTTGCAAATGTCTCTTGTACCTTCAGTTTCGTTTGGAGTTGCTCGAAAATTCATACGAAGACGGATCTTCACCTCCAGAGTCCATAAAGGCGCTTGCAAATGTCTCTCGTACCCTCAGTTTGGTTCGTGGATGCTCGAAAATTCATACGGGGACGGATCTTCAACTCCAGAGTCCATAACGGCGCTTGCAAGCGTCTCTCGTACCCTCAGTTTCGTTCGTGGATGCTCGAAAATTCATACGAAGACACATCTTCAACTCCAGAGTCCATAAAGGCGCTTGCAAATGTCTCTTGTACCTTCAGTTTCGTTTGGAGTTGCTCGAAAATTCATACGAAGACACATCTTCAACTCCAGAGTCCATAAAGGCGCTTGCAAATGTCTCTTGTACCTTCAGTTTCGTTTGTCGTTGCTCGAAAATTCATACGAAGACACATCTTCAACTCCAGAGTCCATAAAGGCGCTTGCAAATGTCTGTTGTACCTTCAGTTTCGTTCGTCGTTGCTCGAAAATTCATACGAAGACGATTCTTCAACTCCAGAGTCCATAAAGGCGCTTGCAAATGTCTCTTGTACCTTCAGTTTCGTTTGGAGTTGCTCGAAAATTCATACGAAAACGGATCTTCAACTCCAGAGTCCATAAAGGCGCTTGCAAATGTCTCTTGTACCTTCAGTTTCGTTTGTAGATGCTCGAAAATTCATACGAAGACGGATCTTCAACTCCAGAGTCCATAAAGGCGCTTGCAAATGTCTCTTGTACCTTCAGTTTCGTTTGGAGTTGCTCGAAAATTCATACGAAGACGGATCTTCACCTCCAGAGTCCATAAAGGCGCTTGCAAATGTCTCTCGTACCCTCAGTTTGGTTCGTGGATGCTCGAAAATTCATACGGGGACGGATCTTCAACTCCAGAGTCCATAACGGCGCTTGCAAGCGTCTCTCGTACCCTCAGTTTCGTTCGTGGATGCTCGAAAATTCATACGAAGACACATCTTCAACTCCAGAGTCCATAAAGGCGCTTGCAAATGTCTCTTGTACCTTCAGTTTCGTTTGGAGTTGCTCGAAAATTCATACGAAGACGGATCTTCACCTCCAGAGTCCATAAAGGCGCTTGCAAATGTCTCTCGTACCCTCAGTTTGGTTCGTGGATGCTCGAAAATTCATACGGAGACGGATCTTCAACTCCAGAGTCCGTAAAGGCGCTTGCATACGTCTCTCGTACCCTCAGTTTCGTTCGTGGATGCTCGAAAATTCATACGAAGACGGATCTTCAACTCCAGAGTCCATAAAGGCGCTTGCAAATGTCTCTTGTACCTTTAGTTTCGATTGTAGTTGCTCGAAAATTCATACGAAGACGGATCTTCAACTCCAGAGTCCATGAAATCATTCGCAAATGTCTCTCGTACCCTCAGTTTGGTTTGTAGATGCTCGAAAATTCATACGAAGACGGATCTTCAACTCCAGAGTTCATAAAGGCGCTTGCAAATGTCTCTTGTACCTTCAGTTTCGTTTGGAGTTGCTCGAAAATTCATACGAAGACGGATCTTCACCTCCAGAGTCCATAAAGGCGCTTGCAAATGTCTCTCGTACCCTCAGTTTGGTTCGTGGATGCTCGAAAATTCATACGAAGACGGATCTTCAACTCCAGAGTCCATAAAGGCGCTTGCAAATGTCTCTCGTACCCTCAGTTTCGCTCGTGGATGCTCGAAAATTCATACGAAGACGGATCTGCAACTCCGGAGTCCATAAAATCGCTTGCAAATGTTTGTTTTACCCTCAGTTTCGTTCGTGGATGCTCGAAAATTCATACGAAGACGGATCTTCAACTCCAGAGTCCATAAAGGCGCTCGCAAATGTCTCTTGTACCTTCAGTTTCGTTTGGAGTTGCTCGAAAATTCATACGAAGACGGATCTTCACCTCCAGAGTCCATAAAGGCGCTTGCAAATGTCTCTCGTACCCTCAGTTTGGTTCGTGGATGCTCGAAAATTCATACGAAGACGGATCTTCAACTCCAGAGTCCATAAAATCATTCGCAAATGTCTCTCGTACCCTCAGTTTGGTTTGTAGATGCTCGAAAAATCATACGAAGACGGATCTTCAACTCCAGAGTCCATAAAGGCGCTTGCAAATGTCTCTTGTACCTTCAGTTTCGTTTGGAGTTGCTCGAAAGTTCATACGAAGACGGATTTTCAACTCCAGAGTCCATAAAGGCGCTTGCAAATGTCTCTCGTACCTTCAGTTTCGTTTGGAGTTGCTCGAAAATTCATACGAAGACGGATCTTCACCTCCAGAGTCCATGGAGGCGCTTGCAAATGTCTCTTGTACCTTCAGTTTCGTTTGTCGTTGCTCGAAAATTCATACGAAGACACATCTTCAACTCCAGAGTCCATAAAGGCGCTTGCAAATGTCTGTTGTACCTTCAGTTTCGTTCGTCGTTGCTCGAAAATTCATACGAAGACGATTCTTCAACTCCAGAGTCCATAAAGGCGCTTGCAAATGTCTCTTGTACCTTCAGTTTCGTTTGGAGTTGCTCGAAAATTCATACGAAAACGGATCTTCAACTCCAGAGTCCATAAAGGCGCTTGCAAATGTCTCTTGTACCTTCAGTTTCGTTTGTAGATGCTCGAAAATTCATACGAAGACGGATCTTCAACTCCAGAGTCCATAAAGGCGCTTGCAAATGTCTCTTGTACCTTCAGTTTCGTTTGGAGTTGCTCGAAAATTCATACGAAGACGGATCTTCACCTCCAGAGTCCATAAAGGCGCTTGCAAATGTCTCTCGTACCCTCAGTTTGGTTCGTGGATGCTCGAAAATTCATACGGGGACGGATCTTCAACTCCAGAGTCCATAACGGCGCTTGCAAGCGTCTCTCGTACCCTCAGTTTCGTTCGTGGATGCTCGAAAATTCATACGAAGACACATCTTCAACTCCAGAGTCCATAAAGGCGCTTGCAAATGTCTCTTGTACCTTCAGTTTCGTTTGAAGTTGCTCGAAAATTCATACGAAGACACATCTTCAACTCCAGAGTCCATAAAGGCGCTTGCAAATGTCTCTTGTACCTTCAGTTTCGTTTGTCGTTGCTCGAAAATTCATACGAAGACACATCTTCAACTCCAGAGTCCATAAAGGCGCTTGCAAATGTCTGTTGTACCTTCAGTTTCGTTCGTCGTTGCTCGAAAATTCATACGAAGACGATTCTTCAACTCCAGAGTCCATAAAGGCGCTTGCAAATGTCTCTTGTACCTTCAGTTTCGTTTGGAGTTGCTCGAAAATTCATACGAAAACGGATCTTCAACTCCAGAGTCCATAAAGGTGCTTGCAAATGTCTCTTGTACCTTCAGTTTCGTTTGTAGATGCTCGAAAATTCATACGAAGACGGATCTTCAACTCCAGAGTCCATAAAGGCGCTTGCAAATGTCTCTTGTACCTTCAGTTTCGTTTGGAGTTGCTCGAAAATTCATACGAAGACGGATCTTCACCTCCAGAGTCCATAAAGGCGCTTGCAAATGTCTCTCGTACCCTCAGTTTGGTTCGTGGATGCTCGAAAATTCATACGGGGACGGATCTTCAACTCCAGAGTCCATAACGGCGCTTGCAAGCGTCTCTCGTACCCTCAGTTTCGTTCGTGGATGCTCGAAAATTCATACGAAGACACATCTTCAACTCCAGAGTCCATAAAGGCGCTTGCAAATGTCTCTTGTACCTTCAGTTTCGTTTGGAGTTGCTCGAAAATTCATACGAAGACGGATCTTCACCTCCAGAGTCCATAAAGGCGCTTGCAAATGTCTCTCGTACCCTCAGTTTGGTTCGTGGATGCTCGAAAATTCATACGGAGACGGATCTTCAACTCCAGAGTCCGTAAAGGCGCTTGCATACGTCTCTCGTACCCTCAGTTTCGTTCGTGGATGCTCGAAAATTCATACGAAGACGGATCTTCAACTCCAGAGTCCATAAAGGCGCTTGCAAATGTCTCTTGTACCTTTAGTTTCGATTGTAGTTGCTCGAAAATTCATACGAAGACGGATCTTCAACTCCAGAGTCCATGAAATCATTCGCAAATGTCTCTCGTACCCTCAGTTTGGTTTGTAGATGCTCGAAAATTCATACGAAGACGGATCTTCAACTCCAGAGTTCATAAAGGCGCTTGCAAATGTCTCTTGTACCTTCAGTTTCGTTTGGAGTTGCTCGAAAATTCATACGAAGACGGATCTTCACCTCCAGAGTCCATAAAGGCGCTTGCAAATGTCTCTCGTACCCTCAGTTTGGTTCGTGGATGCTCGAAAATTCATACGAAGACGGATCTTCAACTCCAGAGTCCATAAAGGCGCTTGCAAATGTCTCTCGTACCCTCAGTTTCGCTCGTGGATGCTCGAAAATTCATACGAAGACGGATCTGCAACTCCGGAGTCCATAAAATCGCTTGCAAATGTTTGTTTTACCCTCAGTTTCGTTCGTGGATGCTCGAAAATTCATACGAAGACGGATCTTCAACTCCAGAGTCCATAAAGGCGCTCGCAAATGTCTCTTGTACCTTCAGTTTCGTTTGGAGTTGCTCGAAAATTCATACGAAGACGGATCTTCACCTCCAGAGTCCATAAAGGCGCTTGCAAATGTCTCTCGTACCCTCAGTTTGGTTCGTGGATGCTCGAAAATTCATACGAAGACGGATCTTCAACTCCAGAGTCCATAAAATCATTCGCAAATGTCTCTCGTACCCTCAGTTTGGTTTGTAGATGCTCGAAAAATCATACGAAGACGGATCTTCAACTCCAGAGTCCATAAAGGCGCTTGCAAATGTCTCTTGTACCTTCAGTTTCGTTTGGAGTTGCTCGAAAGTTCATACGAAGACGGATTTTCAACTCCAGAGTCCATAAAGGCGCTTGCAAATGTCTCTTGTACCTTCAGTTTCGTTTGGAGTTGCTCGAAAATTCATACGAAAACGGATCTTCAACTCCAGAGTCCATAAAGGCGCTTGCAAATGTCTCTTGTACCTTCAGTTTCGTTTGTAGATGCTCGAAAATTCATACGAAGACGGATCTTCAACTCCAGAGTCCATAAAGGCGCTTGCAAATGTCTCTTGTACCTTCAGTTTCGTTTGGAGTTGCTCGAAAATTCATACGAAGACGGATCTTCACCTCCAGAGTCCATAAAGGCGCTTGCAAATGTCTCTCGTACCCTCAGTTTGGTTCGTGGATGCTCGAAAATTCATACGGGGACGGATCTTCAACTCCAGAGTCCATAACGGCGCTTGCAAGCGTCTCTCGTACCCTCAGTTTCGTTCGTGGATGCTCGAAAATTCATACGAAGACGGATCTTCAACTCCAGAGTCCATAAAGGCGCTTGCAATTGTCTCTTGTACCTTCAGTTTCGTTTGTAGATGCTCGAAAATTCATACAAAGACGGATCTTCAACTCCAGAGTCCATAAAGGCGCTTGCAAATGTCTCTCGTTCCTTCAGTTTCGTTTGGAGTTGCTCGAAAATTCATACGAAGACGGATCTTCACCTCCAGAGTCCATGAAGGCGCTTGCAAATGTCTCTTGTACCTTCAGTTTCGTTTGTCGTTGCTCGAAAATGCATACGAAGACACATCTTCAACTCCAGAGTCCATAAAGGCGCTTGCAAATGTCTGTTGTACCTTCAGTTTCGTTCGTCGTTGCTCGAAAATTCATACGAAGACACATCTTCAACTCCAGAGTCCATAAAGGCGCTTGCAAATGTCTCTTGTACCTTCAGTTTCGTTTGGAGTTGCTCGAAAATTCATACGAAAACGGATCTTCAACTCCAGAGTCCATAAAGGCGCTTGCAAATGTCTCTTGTACCTTCAGTTTCGTTTGTAGATGCTCGAAAATTCATACGAAGACGGATCTTCAACTCCAGAGTCCATAAAGGCGCTTGCAAATGTCTCTTGTACCTTCAGTTTCGATTGGAGTTGCTCGAAAATTCATACGAAAACGGATCTTCAACTCCAGAGTCCATAAAGGCGCTTGCAAATGTCTCTTGTACCTTCAGTTTCGTTTGGAGTTGCTCGAAAGTTCATACGAAGACGGATCTTCACCTCCAGAGTCCATAAAGGCGCTTGCAAATGTCTCTCGTACCCTCAGTTTGGTTCGTGGATGCTCGAAAATTCATACGGGGACGGATCTTCAACTCCAGAGTCCATAAAGGCGCTTGCAATTGTCTCTTGTACCCTCAGTTTCGTTCGT
>CAUJGY010000081.1:0-23128 GCA_963170745.1 Phymatocera aterrima
CGATCGATCGTAGATTTTCAGTACACGCGGGCCAAGAGCCGAAGAAAGAAGCATTCGAAATAGGGATTCGAGGTGTTAGCTCCGCGTTTTCATTATTACGCGAACATGAGGAAGCTTCATCGATCGATCGTAGATTTTCAGTACACGCGGGCCAAGAGCCGAAGAAAGAAGCATTCGAAATAGGGATTCTAGGTGTTAGCTCCGCGTTTTCATTATTACGCGAACATGAGGAAGCTTCATCGATCGATCGTAGATTTTCAGTACACGCGGGCCAAGAGCCGAAGAAAGAAGCATTCGAAATAGGGATTCGAGGTGTTAGCTCCGCGTTTTCATTATTACGCGAACATACGGAAGCGTCATCGATCGATCGTAGATTTTCAGTACACGCGGGCCAAGAGCCGAAGAAAGAAGCATTCGAAATAGGGATTCGAGGTGTTAGCTCCGCGTTTTCATTATTAGGAAATCATACGGAAGCGTCATCGATCGATCGTAGATTTTCAGTACACGCGGGCCAAGAGCCGAAGAAAGAAGCATTCGAAATAGGGATTCGAGGTGTTAGCTCCGCGTTTTCATTATTACGCGAACATACGGAAGCGTCATCGATCGATCGTAGATTTTCAGTACACGCGGGCCAAGAGCCGAAGAAAGAAGCATTCGAAATAGGGATTCGAGGTGTTAGCTCCGCGTTTTCATTATTAGGAAATCATACGGAAGCGTCATCGATCGATCGTAGATTTTCAGTACACGCGGGCCAAGAGCCGAAGAAAGAAGCATTCGAAATAGGGATTCGAGGTGTTAGCTCCGCGTTTTCATTATTACGCGAACATACGGAAGCGTCATCGATCGATCGTAGATTTTCAGTACACGCGGGCCAAGAGCCGAAGAAAGAAGCATTCGAAATAGGGATTCGAGGTGTTAGCTCCGCGTTTTCATTATTACGCGAACATACGGAAGCGTCATCGATCGATCGTAGATTTTCAGTACACGCGGGCCAAGAGCCGAAGAAAGAAGCATTCGAAATAGGGATTCGAGGTGTTAGCTCCGCGTTTTCATTATTAGGAAATCATACGGAAGCGTCATCGATCGATCGTAGATTTTCAGTACACGCGGGCCAAGAGCCGAAGAAAGAAGCATTCGAAATAGGGATTCGAGGTGTTAGCTCCGCGTTTTCATTATTAGGAAATCATACGGAAGCTTCATCGATCGATCGTAGATTTTCAGTACACGCGGGCCAAGAGCCGAAGAAAGAAGCATTCGAAATAGGGATTCGAGGTGTTAGCTCCGCGTTTTCATTATTACGCGAACATACGGAAGCGTCATCGATCGATCGTAGATTTTCAGTACACGCGGGCCAAGAGCCGAAGAAAGAAGCATTCGAAATAGGGATTCGAGGTGTTAGCTCCGCGTTTTCATTATTAGGAAATCATACGGAAGCGTCATCGATCGATCGTAGATTTTCAGTACACGCGGGCCAAGAGCCGAAGAAAGAAGCATTCGAAATAGGGATTCGAGGTGTTAGCTCCGCGTTTTCATTATTACGCGAACATACGGAAGCGTCATCGATCGATCGTAGATTTTCAGTACACGCGGGCCAAGAGCCGAAGAAAGAAGCATTCGAAATAGGGATTCGAGGTGTTAGCTCCGCGTTTTCATTATTACGCGAACATACGGAAGCGTCATCGATCGATCGTAGATTTTCAGTACACGCGGGCCAAGAGCCGAAGAAAGAAGCATTCGAAATAGGGATTCGAGGTGTTAGCTCCGCGTTTTCATTATTACGCGAACATACGGAAGCGTCATCGATCGATCGTAGATTTTCAGTACACGCGGGCCAAGAGCCGAAGAAAGAAGCATTCGAAATAGGGATTCTAGGTGTTAGCTCCGCGTTTTCATTATTACGCGAACATGAGGAAGCTTCATCGATCGATCGTAGATTTTCAGTACACGCGGGCCAAGAGCCGAAGAAAGAAGCATTCGAAATAGGGATTCGAGGTGTTAGCTCCGCGTTTTCATTATTACGCGAACATACGGAAGCGTCATCGATCGATCGTAGATTTTCAGTACACGCGGGCCAAGAGCCGAAGAAAGAAGCATTCGAAATAGGGATTCGAGGTGTTAGCTCCGCGTTTTCATTATTACGCGAACATGAGGAAGCTTCATCGATCGATCGTAGATTTTCAGTACACGCGGGCCAAGAGCCGAAGAAAGAAGCATTCGAAATAGGGATTCGAGGTGTTAGCTCCGCGTTTTCATTATTACGCGAACATACGGAAGCGTCATCGATCGATCGTAGATTTTCAGTACACGCGGGCCAAGAGCCGAAGAAAGAAGCATTCGAAATAGGGATTCGAGGTGTTAGCTCCGCGTTTTCATTATTAGGAAATCATACGGAAGCGTCATCGATCGATCGTAGATTTTCAGTACACGCGGGCCAAGAGCCGAAGAAAGAAGCATTCGAAATAGGGATTCGAGGTGTTAGCTCCGCGTTTTCATTATTAGGAAATCATACGGAAGCTTCATCGATCGATCGTAGATTTTCAGTACACGCGGGCCAAGAGCCGAAGAAAGAAGCATTCGAAATAGGGATTCGAGGTGTTAGCTCCGCGTTTTCATTATTACGCGAACATACGGAAGCGTCATCGATCGATCGTAGATTTTCAGTACACGCGGGCCAAGAGCCGAAGAAAGAAGCATTCGAAATAGGGATTCGAGGTGTTAGCTCCGCGTTTTCATTATTAGGAAATCATACGGAAGCTTCATCGATCGATCGTAGATTTTCAGTACACGCGGGCCAAGAGCCGAAGAAAGAAGCATTCGAAATAGGGATTCGAGGTGTTAGCTCCGCGTTTTCATTATTACGCGAACATACGGAAGCGTCATCGATCGATCGTAGATTTTCAGTACACGCGGGCCAAGAGCCGAAGAAAGAAGCATTCGAAATAGGGATTCGAGGTGTTAGCTCCGCGTTTTCATTATTACGCGAACATACGGAAGCGTCATCGATCGATCGTAGATTTTCAGTACACGCGGGCCAAGAGCCGAAGAAAGAAGCATTCGAAATAGGGATTCGAGGTGTTAGCTCCGCGTTTTCATTATTAGGAAATCATACGGAAGCGTCATCGATCGATCGTAGATTTTCAGTACACGCGGGCCAAGAGCCGAAGAAAGAAGCATTCGAAATAGGGATTCGAGGTGTTAGCTCCGCGTTTTCATTATTACGCGAACATACGGAAGCGTCATCGATCGATCGTAGATTTTCAGTACACGCGGGCCAAGAGCCGAAGAAAGAAGCATTCGAAATAGGGATTCGAGGTGTTAGCTCCGCGTTTTCATTATTAGGAAATCATACGGAAGCTTCATCGATCGATCGTAGATTTTCAGTACACGCGGGCCAAGAGCCGAAGAAAGAAGCATTCGAAATAGGGATTCGAGGTGTTAGCTCCGCGTTTTCATTATTACGCGAACATACGGAAGCGTCATCGATCGATCGTAGATTTTCAGTACACGCGGGCCAAGAGCCGAAGAAAGAAGCATTCGAAATAGGGATTCGAGGTGTTAGCTCCGCGTTTTCATTATTACGCGAACATACGGAAGCGTCATCGATCGATCGTAGATTTTCAGTACACGCGGGCCAAGAGCCGAAGAAAGAAGCATTCGAAATAGGGATTCGAGGTGTTAGCTCCGCGTTTTCATTATTACGCGAACATACGGAAGCGTCATCGATCGATCGTAGATTTTCAGTACACGCGGGCCAAGAGCCGAAGAAAGAAGCATTCGAAATAGGGATTCGAGGTGTTAGCTCCGCGTTTTCATTATTACGCGAACATACGGAAGCGTCATCGATCGATCGTAGATTTTCAGTACACGCGGGCCAAGAGCCGAAGAAAGAAGCATTCGAAATAGGGATTCGAGGTGTTAGCTCCGCGTTTTCATTATTACGCGAACATACGGAAGCGTCATCGATCGATCGTAGATTTTCAGTACACGCGGGCCAAGAGCCGAAGAAAGAAGCATTCGAAATAGGGATTCGAGGTGTTAGCTCCGCGTTTTCATTATTAGGAAATCATACGGAAGCTTCATCGATCGATCGTAGATTTTCAGTACACGCGGGCCAAGAGCCGAAGAAAGAAGCATTCGAAATAGGGATTCGAGGTGTTAGCTCCGCGTTTTCATTATTACGCGAACATACGGAAGCGTCATCGATCGATCGTAGATTTTCAGTACACGCGGGCCAAGAGCCGAAGAAAGAAGCATTCGAAATAGGGATTCGAGGTGTTAGCTCCGCGTTTTCATTATTACGCGAACATACGGAAGCGTCATCGATCGATCGTAGATTTTCAGTACACGCGGGCCAAGAGCCGAAGAAAGAAGCATTCGAAATAGGGATTCGAGGTGTTAGCTCCGCGTTTTCATTATTAGGAAATCATACGGAAGCTTCATCGATCGATCGTAGATTTTCAGTACACGCGGGCCAAGAGCCGAAGAAAGAAGCATTCGAAATAGGGATTCTAGGTGTTAGCTCCGCGTTTTCATTATTACGCGAACATGAGGAAGCTTCATCGATCGATCGTAGATTTTCAGTACACGCGGGCCAAGAGCCGAAAAAAGAAGCATTCGAAATAGGGATTCGAGGTGTTAGCTCCGCGTTTTCATTATTACGCGAACATGAGGAAGCTTCATCGATCGATCGTAGATTTTCAGTACACGCGGGCCAAGAGCCGAAGAAAGAAGCATTCGAAATAGGGATTCGAGGTGTTAGCTCCGCGTTTTCATTATTACGCGAACATACGGAAGCGTCATCGATCGATCGTAGATTTTCAGTACACGCGGGCCAAGAGCCGAAGAAAGAAGCATTCGAAATAGGGATTCGAGGTGTTAGCTCCGCGTTTTCATTATTACGCGAACATGAGGAAGCTTCATCGATCGATCGTAGATTTTCAGTACACGCGGGCCAAGAGCCGAAGAAAGAAGCATTCGAAATAGGGATTCGAGGTGTTAGCTCCGCGTTTTCATTATTACGCGAACATACGGAAGCGTCATCGATCGATCGTAGATTTTCAGTACACGCGGGCCAAGAGCCGAAGAAAGAAGCATTCGAAATAGGGATTCGAGGTGTTAGCTCCGCGTTTTCATTATTACGCGAACATACGGAAGCGTCATCGATCGATCGTAGATTTTCAGTACACGCGGGCCAAGAGCCGAAGAAAGAAGCATTCGAAATAGGGATTCGAGGTGTTAGCTCCGCGTTTTCATTATTAGGAAATCATACGGAAGCTTCATCGATCGATCGTAGATTTTCAGTACACGCGGGCCAAGAGCCGAAGAAAGAAGCATTCGAAATAGGGATTCTAGGTGTTAGCTCCGCGTTTTCATTATTACGCGAACATGAGGAAGCTTCATCGATCGATCGTAGATTTTCAGTACACGCGGGCCAAGAGCCGAAAAAAGAAGCATTCGAAATAGGGATTCGAGGTGTTAGCTCCGCGTTTTCATTATTACGCGAACATGAGGAAGCTTCATCGATCGATCGTAGATTTTCAGTACACGCGGGCCAAGAGCCGAAGAAAGAAGCATTCGAAATAGGGATTCGAGGTGTTAGCTCCGCGTTTTCATTATTACGCGAACATACGGAAGCGTCATCGATCGATCGTAGATTTTCAGTACACGCGGGCCAAGAGCCGAAGAAAGAAGCATTCGAAATAGGGATTCGAGGTGTTAGCTCCGCGTTTTCATTATTACGCGAACATACGGAAGCGTCATCGATCGATCGTAGATTTTCAGTACACGCGGGCCAAGAGCCGAAGAAAGAAGCATTCGAAATAGGGATTCGAGGTGTTAGCTCCGCGTTTTCATTATTACGCGAACATACGGAAGCGTCATCGATCGATCGTAGATTTTCAGTACACGCGGGCCAAGAGCCGAAGAAAGAAGCATTCGAAATAGGGATTCGAGGTGTTAGCTCCGCGTTTTCATTATTAGGAAATCATACGGAAGCTTCATCGATCGATCGTAGATTTTCAGTACACGCGGGCCAAGAGCCGAAGAAAGAAGCATTCGAAATAGGGATTCTAGGTGTTAGCTCCGCGTTTTCATTATTACGCGAACATGAGGAAGCTTCATCGATCGATCGTAGATTTTCAGTACACGCGGGCCAAGAGCCGAAAAAAGAAGCATTCGAAATAGGGATTCGAGGTGTTAGCTCCGCGTTTTCATTATTACGCGAACATGAGGAAGCTTCATCGATCGATCGTAGATTTTCAGTACACGCGGGCCAAGAGCCGAAGAAAGAAGCATTCGAAATAGGGATTCGAGGTGTTAGCTCCGCGTTTTCATTATTACGCGAACATACGGAAGCGTCATCGATCGATCGTAGATTTTCAGTACACGCGGGCCAAGAGCCGAAGAAAGAAGCATTCGAAATAGGGATTCGAGGTGTTAGCTCCGCGTTTTCATTATTACGCGAACATACGGAAGCGTCATCGATCGATCGTAGATTTTCAGTACACGCGGGCCAAGAGCCGAAGAAAGAAGCATTCGAAATAGGGATTCGAGGTGTTAGCTCCGCGTTTTCATTATTACGCGAACATACGGAAGCGTCATCGATCGATCGTAGATTTTCAGTACACGCGGGCCAAGAGCCGAAGAAAGAAGCATTCGAAATAGGGATTCTAGGTGTTAGCTCCGCGTTTTCATTATTACGCGAACATGAGGAAGCTTCATCGATCGATCGTAGATTTTCAGTACACGCGGGCCAAGAGCCGAAGAAAGAAGCATTCGAAATAGGGATTCGAGGTGTTAGCTCCGCGTTTTCATTATTACGCGAACATGAGGAAGCTTCATCGATCGATCGTAGATTTTCAGTACACGCGGGCCAAGAGCCGAAGAAAGAAGCATTCGAAATAGGGATTCGAGGTGTTAGCTCCGCGTTTTCATTATTACGCGAACATGAGGAAGCTTCATCGATCGATCGTAGATTTTCAGTACACGCGGGCCAAGAGCCGAAGAAAGAAGCATTCGAAATATGGATTCGAGGTGTTAGCTCCGCGTTTTCATTATTACGCGAACATGAGGAAGCTTCATCGATCGATCGTAGATTTTCAGTACACGCGGGCCAAGAGCAGAAGAAAGAAGCATTCGAAATAGGGATTCGAGGTGTTAGCTCCGCGTTTTCATTATTACGCGAACATGAGGAAGCTTCATCGATCGATCGTAGATTTTCAGTACACGCGGGCCAAGAGCCGAAGAAAGAAGCATTCGAAATAGGGATTCGAGGTGTTAGCTCCGCGTTTTCATTATTACGCGAACATACGGAAGCGTCATCGATCGATCGTAGATTTTCAGTACACGCGGGCCAAGAGCCGAAGAAAGAAGCATTCGAAATAGGGATTCGAGGTGTTAGCTCCGCGTTTTCATTATTAGGAAATCATACGGAAGCTTCATCGATCGATCGTAGATTTTCAGTACACGCGGGCCAAGAGCAGAAGAGAGAAGCATTCGAAATAGGGATTCGAGGTGTTAGCTCCGCGTTTTCATTATTACGCGAACATGAGGAAGCTTCATCGATCGATCGTAGATTTTCAGTACACGCGGGCCAAGAGCAGAAGAAAGAAGCATTCGAAATAGGGATTCGAGGTGTTAGCTCCGCGTTTTCATTATTACGCGAACATGAGGAAGCTTCATCGATCGATCGTAGATTTTCAGTACACGCGGGCCAAGAGCAGAAGAAAGAAGCATTCGAAATAGGGATTCGAGGTGTTAGCTCCGCGTTTTCATTATTACGCGAACATGAGGAAGCTTCATCGATCGATCGTAGATTTTCAGTACACGCGGGCCAAGAGCAGAAGAAAGAAGCATTCGAAATAGGGATTCGAGGTGTTAGCTCCGCGTTTTCATTATTACGCGAACATGAGGAAGCTTCATCGATCGATCGTAGATTTTCAGTACACGCGGGCCAAGAGCAGAAGAAAGAAGCATTCGAAATAGGGATTCGAGGTGTTAGCTCCGCGTTTTCATTATTACGCGAACATGAGGAAGCTTCATCGATCGATCGTAGATTTTCAGTACACGCGGGCCAAGAGCAGAAGAGAGAAGCATTCGAAATAGGGATTCGAGGTGTTAGCTCCGCGTTTTCATTATTACGCGAACATGAGGAAGCTTCATCGATCGATCGTAGATTTTCAGTACACGCGGGCCAAGAGCAGAAGGAAGAAGCATTCGAAATAGGGATTCGAGGTGTTAGCTCCGCGTTTTCATTATTACGAGAACATGAGGAAGCTTCATCGATCGATCGTAGATTTTCAGTACACGCGGGCCAAGAGCAGAAGAAAGAAGCATTCGAAATAGGGATTCGAGGTGTTAGCTCCGCGTTTTCATTATTACGCGAACATGAGGAAGCTTCATCGATCGATCGTAGATTTTCAGTACACGCGGGCCAAGAGCAGAAGAGAGAAGCATTCGAAATAGGGATTCGAGGTGTTAGCTCCGCGTTTTCATTATTACGAGAACATGAGGAAGCTTCATCGATCGATCGTAGATTTTCAGTACACGCGGGCCAAGAGCAGAAGAAAGAAGCATTCGAAATAGGGATTCGAGGTGTTAGCTCCGCGTTTTCATTATTACGCGAACATGAGGAAGCTTCATCGATCGATCGTAGATTTTAAGAATACGCGGGCCAAGAGCCGAAGGAAGAAACATTCGAAATAGGGTTCCAAAGTGTTAGCTCCGCGTTTTTATTTTCAGGAGAACGTACGGAAACTTCATCGATCGATCGTAGATTTTAAGAATACGCGGGCCAAGAGCCGAAGGAAGAAACATTCGAAACAGGGTTTCGAGGTGTTAGCTCCGCGTTTTTATTCTCAGGAGAACGTACGGAAACTCCATCGATCGATCGTAGATTTTAAGAATACGCGGGCCAAGAGCCGAAGGAAGAAACATTCGAAACAGGGTTTCAAAGTAGTAGGGTATATATGGGGATTCGAATCATCGGTATCTGCCTTACCCACAGCAGTCGGTAAGACACAAGGGTAGGGGCTCTGTAATATCAGTCATGATGGCAACAGATTCCACATTTTACCGATCGTTGCCCTGAGTTCTGCTTTACCAGCCCCTCCAGCAGCAGATATCCTGTAACCGAATTTACCAACCGATTTTAGTTCTGATTTTCCCCACCGCTTTGTACCGTGATCTAGTCGACGCGTCGATGGTAACCGATTTCCTATGACCCGGTTTACGTGCCGATTTTTCCACGGTGGGCCATCTACCGATGACCCGGTTCACCGGCTGATTTCCTCACGGTGAACCATCTGCCGATGATCCTGTTTACCGGCTGATTTTTTCACGGTGAGCCATCTACCGTTGATCCTGTTCACCGGTTCATTTTTTCACGGTAAGCCATTTTCCCCGTAAGAAACAGAAAATATATCACCCACAAGTGCCGTTTCCCACGATCGAGGCGGCGAAGAGCAAAGAACCTCTGTTCAACGAAATCCGTGTGACGGGTTTTTCGTAATTTTGATTTTTGAGTTATATTTCCGTCAGGTCCGGCGGCGGTGTAAGTCAAAGAGCAACCCCTTTTCCATGGAAATTTGAAACAATCTCAGTGTCAGACCTGCTGAAACATGCAGTTGCAACCCCTTCACCACGCTCCAAGGGTGTATATAACCTCCAGCTCGTCGATGGAGTTCACTTATAAGTTTTTCGACTTCTCACCGAGTATCGAGTTAACGATATTGTAAGCCGTTTCTATTCACTATGGATTTGATTTTGGATGTGCTGGGCTTCATAAACTCGAAAAGCGAATTCGTGGCTATAGAACTTGCCGCAATACCCGTTCAGAACTACGCAATGGATGCGCAAGGTCTAGCCTACGCACAATTCAAACCACCCTGTGCATGGCCAGAAGTATCGGCATTGGCTCAAACCGCCAACAACTGGACGACTCGGAATTACCACGGATTTTCATGGAGCGTCGGTGATCTACCCTATGTAGATCTACAGAGGGTGCTAAGTGAAATGACACAGCATGCAAGTTATGTATACGTTTACGGATCGGAGAAGAAAAGATGGGTGGAGAGGATGACCAATCATTCGAAACCAGTCATCGATTTGATAAAGTTGAATTTTCCACCACCCGAAACACTGAGCATGGAGGTGTATCAATGCTGGCAGCATGAGTATCACGAGGATGTTTCACCATACCATTGCGCGCTCGAAAACGTTCAACGACTTAGGATTTGGTTTCTGGACCATGCGGACAGATGTCCGCATCATTATAATAATTCATCAAACAGCGATCACGTCGAGTTTGATGGTCCAATCGCCGGAATCCAAGATTGTCCACAATGTAAGGCTGCAGGATGCGGGATGGATGTATGCGGACAGATGTGATTCTTTATATGACAAAATTATTATTATTAATGAATACAAAATACAATAAAATATCATAAAATATATTAGTATTACTATTATTGATACAATATAGAATAGGATAAAATGGAATAAAAGTACATTATTATAATAATTATTGAAATGTAAAAATGAAAAATTATACAGAACAAACTGAAATTACAATATTTCTAGGCATGAATTCCCCTCAACATCTAATTTTACAATATTATTGCTATTATCGCCACATTATGGAAGGATAGGAATCTGCAAACATAGAAAAAATCACATTGGTGAATATTTCATTTTTCTTCACTATTCTCAATTGATAATAATAATATTAGTACGAACCATTCCTCGTTGTAACCTTCATCCTCCACCTCCGTATCCGCATCCTCCATCTCTCGCATTGGCTCCAGCCTAGCCACCCACTCGGCTGCAGCTTGCACCCGCTGCTGCGCAATGTTTAGCGCCAGCGCAAACCCGACCTCACCTTCCTCATCCCGTGCATCATCCTCATCACCATCATCATCTGAATCGACGACCATTAATGATGATGATGACGATGATGCTGATGATGCCTCGGATGGTGGCGGAGGAGGTGGGGCTGGCGGGTACAAACGATCGCGCAGCACCTGTCTGCAGTAATACGCCCTCATATCGGGTAGTTCGTCCCGGTCGTCATTTCGCTTGAACCACCAGAAAAAATAACCATGGTTCATCACCATCGTCGTGTCACAATTATTTATCCGCAACTGAGCCCCCTCGATGGTTTCCCGAGTATCGAGGTGTCGGTGTAATAACGCCTTACCGATGGCGATCGCAGACCTCACGTCCGCACCTAAGGGCTCACCACACCATTCCCTCGGCGTCACCCAATCGTACAGGGCTGCGGTACCTATCGGAAAACAATTTGTGAATTTATAATGATAATGTTAATAATAATGAAAATTAACATATATTTTAGACGGAAAATTGTTTTACACTTACCGAAATGAGCTCCATCATTAGCCATGATAGTAGTTTTTATAAAATTTCCGATAACTTTGATAAAAGTTGTTGAAATACGCACGTCTTTGACTCAACTCGTCTTTTACACTGAATGATGTAATCTGTAGCTGAAACCTGACTATTTAAGGAAACGTCGAGAGATCGCCCCACCACCACCACCACCTTGAACGATTTTAGGGGCTGCACAAATTTCTCGAGCTGCATAGATGAATAGACTAATACTATATTTTGGGTGGAAGATCGCCTCGTACCAACCGTGCCTAATACACGGGTCCACATGGCGTAATTTGAAACTTCTTAGTCAAACTGGTACCATAAATTGAGGCGCGTGGGCGGGTGGATGGGTTTGCGTTGGACCCAAACATTGCACAGCAGCGGGTGGTCCAGTTTGCAGCCTAGGTTCACAAATAAATTTGCCTATATGATATTTTGTCATGCAGCTGTCAACTGAACTGCGGCCGATTGTGGGGGGTTGCGAAGTTTCTCAGGGTGGATTTTTAACCTGAACCCAAACCTTACGCATGCGGGGTGGGATGCTGGAAAAATTAGAAGCATCCTGCTGCAACCTGTTACATATTTTGATCTTTTTACGATGTGAAGGCATCGGCGGTGCCGCTTTGACAATTTCCTTTAGAACTAGAGGTTACACCCTCATGATGAGAAGAAACAAAGCTAACGATATTATGTTGAGAAAAAGAAACAGGTCCCACAACCATGGCTGGTGGCAGCATATTTTTTTTTTTTTAATATATGAATCGTCTTTCTGTGGGAAAATCCGTTATATCACATCCCCGCAACACACGAGTCGGTATAGTTTTGACATTCATGCTTATGAAACTAGCGCCGCGTTATTTAGAAAATTATTTACACAAATCTGTTGGTCCACTGGTTGGTGTGTCGTCTTTCTTCCCACGCTTCAGGATATAAAAGGCGCGGGTGAACGAGTGGTAAACGACATTAACATCTAACCCCTACAGTTGGGTGGTTAGTTTCTCCCCAGTGAGCCAATTTACCAGTATGTGTTATGAGAATAGGGTATAGAGGGCGCCACCAACGTACTAAGATAATATATCATGGTCTATCCCAAGTTAGGTACTCTAGGCCGGAAAGGCAGACAAAGCCCACCACGCGAGTAAGATGTATCAGTGTTCCGTATACTTTCATTATCAATAAAATATAACCACATAATTAATAATATGAGTCATTATCAAACCCATAACAGTATGGACGCAAAAATGTATTTCGATCTCCTGGAGACGATGAGTACCGCTTACGACTTGCTGCGTACACTGAAACCGGGGCCGCAAAGCAACGAACTACTCAACCGGTGGATTATCATTGCCAAACAGAATGCCGGATTTTTGACCGGCATTTTGAAGAAATCGAATCAGCGCGTTGGCGAGAAGCAACGAATCCAGAATACGCTTTCACTACTGCAGTCGTGGTTGGTGAAATTTCAACGGTATCACAAACTTATCGTCGGCGGTCAGATTGGTGGTGATGGTCGTGATGCAACCAATAATATCAACGATCGAGTTGAATGGAGCGATGTGGACAGCGCCTTCAATAGCCGCATACGCACCGGTGTGATAACAAACCTCAAACACCGCGATCTAACGGAATTCCTAACCGATGCCGGGGTGCTAACCATTGAGCACCTGAAAGATGTATTGAGGAATGTGGGTAGTGCGAAGGTCAATGTCAACGTTGCATGCAACTTTGAGAATGTCAAGGGGGATGAAGTTGCTGTGGAAATGAAGTCATTCAATACACGCAATGTAACGATTCTCCCGTCGACCAACCTTGCCAGTTGGTTCCAGGATAGCGTAATCAACGATATCCTGGTCAAGGTTGAAGATTTTCAGCAGCGCGACTCGGGATGGAGCCTGCCGGATTATTAACGCAAGCATCAACATTAATCGATACGAGCCACTCACCGGGGGTCTCTCAACATTCGTCAAGCCGCCTATGGATATTCAGCGGAAACGGGCGGTCGTGAACGTGAGGAATGATGACGACCGCTGTTTTCTGTGGTCCGTCACCGCCGCTCTCCACCCTGTGAAAAGTCATCCGGAAAACATGCACAGCTACAGACGGTACATCGATGAGCTCAATTATACAGGTATAAAATTCCCCATGACCCTCCACGGCGTGGAGAAATTTGAAAAATTAAATAACCTCAGCATTAATATTTACGGAATAGAATCACAAACCTATGCGAATAGCGCGGGTGAAGGGGGGAGTGTAATAGTCCCACTCTACCTGAGTAAAAACTTGGCAAATCCAAAAGATGCGGTGATTCACATGGTTGAGAGTAATAATGATGAGATGGATATTGAAGGTGATGATTTAAATAGTTTCAAACCACGATTCCACTTTGCTTGGATTAGGGACTTATCGCGATTAGTACGGAGGCAACTGACACACCATAAATCTGCAACTATTTTATGTGACAGATGTCTGTGTCATTTCGCGGTGCAACGCAGTTATGATAATCATCGACTGGATTGTTTGCATGCGAATAAAGTGAGGATGCTCTTCCCCGAGGAGGAGGAAAAGAAGAGGTTATTTTTCACCAATTTCACCAACAAGCAGGCTGTACAATTTGCCATCTATGCAGACCTTGAGTGCATCTTGAAGCCCGGTGCAAACGGTACCCTGCAAGAGCATATTCCGCATAGTGCCGCATATTACGTACACTGCTCGTACGACGCGGCATTATCGAGATATACGAGTGGACGCGGGTCCGATTGCGTTGAGTGGTTCGTTGAGCAGCTTCGCGAGTTAGCCTTTGATGTGGAATCACGTATAGAAAATATAATTCCAATGAAAGAACTCAGTCAAGTGCAGCGGGACCGCCATGCGCGTGCAAAAAATTGCCACATCTGCGAGCAGCCGTTCTCTCCGGAAGATACAAAATACCGTGATCACTGTCATCTCACGAGTGAATATCGCGGTCCCGCGCATAACGGGTGTAATTTGAATTTTAAACAAACACACACCATTCCGGTGGTGTTTCGCAATTTCTCGGGCTATGATTCACATTTTATTCTAAAATCACTAGCCGTGTAGCATTCCCCGGGGGGATATTTCGCTGTTACCCATTAACAAGGAAAGGTATATTTCATTCACAAAACGCGTTGGCAATACCAAGATGCGTTTGAGATTCATAGATTCGCTCAGGTTTATGGCTAGCAGCCTTGACAAGCTTGCGTCATACATTGATGATGCGGGTAAGAAAATAACACGTATGTTTTACAACGATTGCGATGAATTTGATTTAATGGCACGCAAAGGGGTCTTTCCCTACGAATACATAGATAGTTGGGAAAAACTCGATGAGGTGAGGCTACCGGACAGAGAGAATTTCTATTCGCGTCTTAGCGATTCGGGAATCACCGATGCGGATTATCATCACGCAAAGAACGTCTGGAATAAATTTAAATTGAATACATTGGGTGAATATTCGGACTTATATTTGAAAACCGATGTTCTCCTGCTTGCCGATATATTTCAAAATTTCCGCGAAAGTTGCCTCAAAACGTACGCGCTGGATCCTCTACACCATTACACCGCCCCTGAGCTTGCTTTCGATGCAATGCTTAAGCATACGGGTGTAAATTTACAACTCCTAGACAACCCTGAAATGGTGCTATTCATTGAGATAAGCATCAGGGGCGGTGTGGCGCAGTGCTCGGATCGTCACGGTAAGGCAAACAATAGATTTATGGGTGGGGGTTTTGACCCAAGCAAGGAGGAATCGTATCTTATGTATTATGATGTTAATAACCTCCCCAGTTAACACAGTTTTGTAATACCTACATCAAATTTACGGATTCTCTGTTCTCTCCAATATCACAGCTATATCACTGGTTCAATCATTGTATAGTTCCTGCACTACAAAATGTCCGGATTACGGTGCTTTCCGAGTTATGTCACTGATACAGACTTTGGTGACATCACAGTCACAGCACATCGTACGTCACTATGTCATTCAAATCGCAGAACCGTGCATATAACAGTGACGTCGCATGGATGTATACTCAACATATTCGAGATATCTTCAATAGAGAACAAGCATCAAAGATAATGATATGACTTTTATGGAACATACACAGCAGTAACACAGCTATTGCAGATCAGTACAGTAGCGTGTTTTGGAATAGTGATATGACACTAGCAGAACACATGATCTGTGGGTGACGATCGTATACATCTGCATCTATGTCTAATCAAAACGTTCTGAAAAAAATTGTGCAATGAATTTGGGTCACAAGATCACAACAAGATCACAATCATTAGGAAAGATGTATTATGCATACACCTTATATGATCAATTCAATATAATGATTCAACATTATACAACAATTGGTGCACACGCATTAAGAATAAATGATATACATAAGGTGAGTAAATCTTAGTCTTTATTATATATACTATATGAATTTGACAACAGTGGATCTATATATTTGCATGCCTGTATCATATATATTTCACCATAATATCATTATTGTGCACGAACAATAGTGTTTATTACATGATATTTTATTTCCTTCAATTAGCTTACAAATTCGACATTTTTTCATGAGCAGCTAGCATTGCTACTTCATAATATGTTATCATCTTTGTATTTCAGGTACATAAAAATAACTTTGAATTGCAGGGTGAGTATATAATTTGTGTGACTTCATAAACAGCATAGTTAGAGTGCCGAGTAAATAGCTTATGGTATTAATGATAGTTGTATATTCTACATGTATTCATGGATAAGCTACAGTTATTATCTATATTTTGAAAGCATTTTCTCAACAATACTCTCAACAATTACTTGGAATTTGGCTTTATCACATTCTGACATACCTGTATCAAAGGTATACTAAGTAATATCTGTCTTCCGCCAAATAACTTTCATTGCTTCACCTATTGCAATCATAAATACTGACTAGTCCATATATATATACAGAGTGTCCCATCACAAGTGTCGAGAATAGGAGGGGCTCCGTCGACGCCAAACCACGCCCCGACAGCCAATCAATAACTAGGAAAATTTCGATAATCAAAATACAACAAGAATACATCATTTCTTAGCGTAGGAAGAAAATGTCAACAACGACTAATGTGATTGTTATTCCTCCCCAGGTATTTATTGATTCCAATGCTCACAAGCGTTTATTTACAAAAACGGTTCAAATTGTTGGCCTTCCCAGTCGATGCAAACATCCAGACGTTGTCTAAGGCTTTCTCTAACAGCTGCGAATGTTTCGGGCGAGATAGTTCTGCATGCTGCGGTGAACCTCGCATAGGTGTAATTAGAGTCATTGATGATGATGAACAAGTACTGAAAATTCGAACTCCGTTGATACTTTCCAGGGCGTTGCATTGGAAGAGGAAGTGCAGTACCATGACCAGCAAGATCGCCTGATCTCACTTCTCTCGATGTTTTTTATGGGGATACATCAAATCTAAAGTCTACGAATCTCAACCTGCAAACGTAGATGACCTTGAATAAAGGATCACCGCAGCAAGCAAAACTATCTCGCCCGAAACATTCGCAGCTGTTAGAGAAAGCCTTAGACAACGTCTGTATGTTTGCATCGACAGGGACGGCCAACAATTCGAACCGTTTTTGTAAATAAACGCTTGTGAGCATTGGACTCAATAAATACCTGGGGAGGAATAACAATCAGATTAGTCGTTGTTGACATTTTCTTCCTACGCTAAGAAATGATGTATTCTTGTTGTATTTTGATTACCGAAATTTTCCTAGTTATTGATTGGCTGTCGGGGCGTGGCTCGACGTCGACGAAGCCCCTCCTATTCTCAACACTTGTGATGGGACACTCTGTATAAATATATACCCCTGTGTTATATTGCACCTTCTATTAAATCAAAAGTAACATAAAATCCTCTGTCTCTATTTTTAGCAACAAACTACTAATTGTTATTCCTGCAACTTCTTTTCCTCCCTCGCACATCGTTGTTTGGCTACTCGGAACCACTCAGCAACAATGTCGTCAAATTCATGTTCAGTATGTTGGAAGAGCTTCGAAACTGCTGCTGCAATATCAATTTTGGTAAATAGATTGCGAATATTATGATAGGCTCGTATCGGTCTTACATTAGGTAAGATCAGTTGGAATGTATTATTGTGAGCTGATTATACAATAATTCATATTTGTGTTGCCCATTACCTCTTGTGATTGGTAAAAGTTTCAAGTTGCTTATTTGGAAGTTATGACGTTTCCCACGCCACGTACATTTTTTAGCAATGTTGTTAGTGAACAGTCTCTGAAGTATTCGTGTAATATTGTCACGTAACCCATTTCCACCGATCGTAGATAAATAGAATCGCTGTAATCATGCATGTGATATCAAATTGACGTATTAGGAACTATACAGGGTGTCACATAAGTTCCGGGACGGCTGAATATCTCCTAAAGTAAGATATTTTTTAAAAAGGTCGAGGTGATTCTGATAATGATTTTCAGTGAGGAATTTAATGGTGACCTTGATTTCAACCTTGAAGATCATCTTTGTGACACCCTGTATGCATTTGTGGAGAAAAAAAAAAAAAAATGGAACAGTTCAGTACATGCACCAAATATAACAATCCAACTCCCTTGACGACAATACAGATCATAATATTCCAGGCATGCAAATAACTCGGGTAAGTTGATCGGGACAGACTACAGTCATATAATTCGGGCGTTTATTTTCAGAGATGGAGTGCACTGTACGATTTTGATGTTGAGGTCCTAAGTACTTACCAATTTAACCGGCAATTCTTCATCATCTTTTAGTTTCTGATTGAATGCTTCGATTGATTGAATATCATCAAATGGTAAGACGTCAGTGATTTCCTTTGACGAACCTTGGTTAATGTTTAGAGACGAATGGATAGCTCCATTACATTTCTCCTCAACTCTCTTCACACGTGTGTCGATTACTTTCTGGTTAACTTTCATCACCGCTAATGTGGTAAAAAGCTTCGAAAACTTATCTGAAAAGATGAGAGTACAACCACATGCATTAAGATGAAAATTTCATCTGGATGAATCCATCATCGACAATCTGGGGAGAAAAATACACACCTTCAATAAGATCCGTCAGCAGCTGAAAGTCATCTTGAGGAAGAAAAAGATAAGACTAATATGAATGTGCCGTACATTGATAATGTAATAAAAAATTTTACTCGAATAATGTCTTTGATTTTTAATAATAAATTTAAATACTTTTTTCGGAACATGGAGTGCTCGTAGCGGTTGACCGAGGCAATCGAGTCAGAGTCTGCAACTTGCTCGATAATGGTCGAGCTGGAAATACAGGGAATGTTCAATAAGTGTCCAGACTGATTTTTTCCTACTAATATGAATGTGTTGGAGATGTCACAAATGCTGAGAGGCTCATCAGCTTCGTTGCTTTCACGTTTTTGGCGTTTGGAGTCGATCTTCAATGGTTTTTAGTTAAAAAAGTTTTTATTAAAAAGTCAAATTTCATGTTAGGCTGACCAAATCCACTACCGGATGGTGCAACGCTGCTCGGTAGTTCACTGCATTTGGATTTTCGACGCAAGCACTACACATGCTATCATCTCGGGCACGATCTACACACTCCAAAAACTCGGAAGCAATGAAGCTAGGTTTCCTAGCTTTTGTGACATCCCCAACTACCGATCCCGAACCCCAAACCCTGTAGATCAATGGTTAGTGTGTTGACCCTCATGTTGTTGGATATTCTGTACCTACTTGATATTGGTGAAATCGAGATCGACTCATCAGACTGGGAAGGTGTTTCAGGCTGTGAAGAATTAACCGCTTTTTGTTGATAGATTTGAATAGGAGTCTTTCTGGTTTGAATATGGAATGACGGTTCGATGGGTGAACACACTGGATCAATGATTCTTGAAGTGGATAGGATTATCGAGTCACACATATCGAGTAACATGGTATCAGTTATTAAACCGCCTGAAAAATCAGATCGTTAACATATACCTATGTGATTAGCGCTCTGTGACATCTTCTGAAAGTATTCTCCATTATTATTTTGGAACTCTTGTAATGCAATGAATGACTTGAATTTATTCTTTTACAAAAAACACAAGATATCAGAATATTTGTTGTATAATTACATCCTGTAATTCATAGTTTCATGAAATATTTGGAGGTGAAAATTTCCCTAATCGATTTAATGTCACATTATGATTCTTACGAGTCAAGGTGATTCAAAATGTAGCAGGAAATTTCATATTAACTCACAATCGAGGTCTTGTTCATGTTGAATACTGTCAATGATGATTGGAACTGCGTTGGGCCAACTTTGGTTTTTATTCAACATATTGGGAGGGTCAGGAATCATTTTTTTATTGGTAATGGAATGATTAGAAATAGCTCTCTGATCTGTCATCGCTTCGTCAGAGTCAGATTTTTCCATAATTTTTGGGAGCGTTTTTTTTTTTTCTTAAGCGACGTTCAGTTTCTACTGCACCGACTTCATCACTTGACGATTGAATAGTATGCGCCTTCTTCCGTGCTTTCTCTAATGTTTCTGGGATAATCAAATCAATCTATTCAGATGTTTCCTAATTTTGTTGAAACTATGTAAAAACTAATAGATAAATCGGATGGAAATGCATTATAAGAATCTCAGATTTTTTATATAGTTTGCTTATTTCATCGACATAACATTTTTTTATAATTCAAACTTTGCTTGATTCAACAGTTATTTCATGTAAATCCTATGTCAGTCAATGCCAAGTTCCCTAACTGAATTTTTGTGGTAAGATCAGTGAACGTTCTAACATTTTATAGTTATTCAAATTACTAAAATTCCTATAATTTCGAAAACAATTTCTTACTCCAGTCGGTAAAAATACAGCTTAATCTACGAGTCAATAAAGTGACACCCTATTGACTGTATCAGAGTGTCTGGTAATTTGTCAGATTATCTCTGCGTGACTTTTATCGAACAGGCTCATAAACTAACAATAAGCTCAATGGTATAGGTAAAAGGTACATGTAGTAAAATAAATCAAATAAGGTGCGGCGTCTGATCTGACGTATCAATTAAAGGAGACGAAAAACTCACCGTGAAATCCGTGAAATACTATCGGGTGGAGATCCCATTTAGAACTTCCTTCAACTGGCTGAGTACATTTAAATATAAATGAACGGAGTGTCTAGTCGTCCGACAACCGTACGAATAAGCTCAAAATTATTCGTCCGACAACCGGACGAATAACCTCAAAACTATTCGTCCGACAAGTTTGAAAAATGTTTGAAAAACAGGTCAAAATATTCCCAAAAAATCAACGCTATGAATATGAATATCCGAGTGGTCAGCGGTGGCATTCGTATGTGCTACGATGCGTGCGGTGAGAATGTAATCTTAGCGTACCTGTGAAGCGGATTTTCAACGGACGAGTTTGAACGGTGACCGCTCAGCGCCATGGACTATCATCGGGGCATCTAGGTCATATCTAGGTGAGTAATTTATGGACATATCTTGGAGTGAAGAACTTATCGACCGTGGATGAAACCAAATTTAGCGTCGAATTCTTCTTTATCGAAATTACGTTTTTTTATTTAATAAATGTGCCTATCTGTTTGAAATTTGGGATGAAATAGAAAAGAAACGACATCATAAAAGTAATGAGTATAGACTAAGAATATCTGTATGAAAAAGTTGCAAATCTGCCAAGCGGTGAAATAGCATAGTGGTTAGGGCGTGCGACTAGTAATACGAAAAGCGGCGAGCGATAGTTCAAATCCCACGGTTGACGAAGCTGGAAAAAAAAAAATTGCGGCGTGCGTGCGTATTTCGGTTATATCGGATGCTTATATCCCCCTCCTGCCTAAATGGGACAACATGGTTACAGCCCAGATCAAGATTTTTGTCTCATTTTATTTTTTTTTTACTCTGAATATTTACCACGCGGATTTAAGGACAATCTACTATAGTAACATTACGTTCGAGTTTTGAATTCCAAAACTTTGAATGCTTATTGTGACAAAACTGTGAGACGTACTGGGGTAAAACAAATTTGTAATCATATTCAAAGCTTTGAGAATAAGGGTGAAAAGGTTGCATCCGTGAGAATTAATTTTGAGTAGGTGGAAAAAAAAGAAATGAAACTAGATATTTGAACTGGATTTTTAAAAAGTCAAACTTAGTCTGGGGTCCAGTGGACCCCCAGTGTTTATTAAAGGTTAACAGTAGAAATCTCAAACATTCACACACACACACGCACACACATGCAAAATACCCAGACGATGGTTATGGCTTTCAAAAGGCTAGAATAGGTTGGGCCTTTTTTGAATCCCGCCCGAGAATCCGCCCACTAGGTGGTATCCGGGCGAGGGGGATGATTTTCGTTAATTACCCATGCGCGAAGCGTTTCGTTGACAATAAATATCGCGAAGCGCGTGGGCAACTCACCCGGTAGCTATCGCACCCCCAAAGGCTAGAATAGGTTGAGCCACACCACTGATCTCACACATACACACACACGCACATGCGAAATACTCAGCCGGTGGTTGTGGCTTTCAAAACGAAGATAAAATATATCCCAATTGCAATTATTGCAATACCTCAAAACGTATGCCGACGGACAATCAGTGAAATAGAATCCTCTAATAATATTCGACGACCATATTCTATCAATCTACTCATTATCAACTCTATTTATGGCCAAACAATTATTATCAGATTTCAGGATTATTGGAATAATTACTTCTGTCGTGTTTTCGCAAGTAACACGGATATGTTGTACAGATGTATCGTTTCGTTGACAATAAATATCGTGTGAGGACTAGATCATCGCCATTTTAATGCCTTCCAGTAATAATATCACTAATTATATGATATAATTAATAGTAATTATACTAATATATAGAATATATATATATATAATAATTGATAACATATAATATTATTATATATAATAATATATATAATATGTATTATAGTAATATTACCTATTATATAATATAATTATTAGTAATTATATTATACCCTGTGCACATTCGAAAATACAAACTTGGATAAAAAAATCATGTTCCTAATATTGTGCAACTCTGGCGAATCGCAGGCCACACATAAATGGTCGGAAAAGTTTCAATTTCATGGTGAGTGGTTTTTTCACCAAGTAGAAATCATTTTATTACGGAAAAACAAGAACCAGATAGATAAACAGAATATCCGTGGAACGTGGTTATGTTGAAATATCACGGTAACCAAGATGTTATGGAAGAATAAATCATGCGAGGTGTTATAGCCTGAATACATTTGTGAGGTCTGCGTTTGGGCCCTTCCGCGTCTCCCCCCGCCGCAGCGATCGGCAGCGATACTCTTGACGGCAATCAGTCAGGCACTTTGTTGCACAGTAGACGCCAATTATCAGGACTTGTGCTCATTCAGTTTGACTCGCGGTACAAACAACGGAATAAAGTGTATCGAGTGGCATAATTTCACGTGTTCAAGATTACATATCAGTGAAGTTTTACAGTGAGATGAAGCGTCGATCTGCACAAAGCCGTAAGTACTGAATTTACCATTATTATACTAAATTTCTGTTTTCGCTTAGACCAATCTGCATAATAATCGTGTTATACTACATTGCACGGAGAAAAGGGTATAGTAAATTCTCTCATACTAGTATAGTAATGGTTAGATATTCTGTAAAATATGGCGATCATTCCTATACTGTATACCAAATGACACCACGCATAATAGAAGT